>JAQFVV010006621.1:371451-624734 GCA_028023455.1 Epiperipatus broadwayi | reverse complement strand
AATTTGTATCCTAGCTGTATTTCCAAGCTTAAAACGCGAAATGAACATGCTGGTGTACAATACTATATTTTGAATGAATTTTTTCGCTGATTTTGTCATATTTAGGTAGAATTAGCTAAATAATACTGAACTGCAATGTTAAAGTATTCAAATTCATCAATTTTTAAAAATTTGTATCCTAGCTGTATTTCCAAGCTTAAAACGCGAAATGAACATGCTGGTATACAATACTATATTTTGAATGAATTTTTTCGCTGATTTTGTCATATTTAGGTAGAATTAGCTAAATAATACTGAACTGCAATGTTAAAGTATTCAAATTCATCAATTTTTAAAAATTTGTATCCTAGCTGTATTTCCAAGCTTAAAACGCGAAATGGACATGCTGGTGTACAATACTATATTTTGAATGAATTTTTTCGCTGATTTTGTCATATTTAGGTAGAATTAGCTAAATAATACTGAACTGCAATGTTAAAGTATTCAAATTCATCAATTTTTAAAAATTTGTATCCTAGCTGTATTTCCAAGCTTAAAACGCGAAATGAACATGCTGGTATACAATACTATATTTTGAATGAATTTTTTCGCTGATTTTGTCATATTTAGGTAGAATTAGCTAAATAATACTGAACTGCAATGTTAAAGTATTCAAATTCATCAATTTTTAAAAATTTGTACCCTAGCTGTATTTCCAAGCTTAAAACGCGAAATGGACATGCTGGTATACAATAGTATATTTGGAATAAATTTTTTCGCTGATTTTGTCATATTTAGGTAGAATTAGCTAAATAATACTGAACTGCAATGTTAAAGTATTCAAATTCATCAATTTTTAAAAATTTGTATCCTAGCTGTATTTCCAAGCTTAAAACGCGAAATGAACATGCTGGTGTACAATACTATATTTTGAATGAATTTTTTCGCTGATTTTGTCATATTTAGGTAGAATTAGCTAAATAATACTGAACTGCAATGTTAAAGTATTCAAATTCATCAATTTTTAAAAATTTGTATCCTAGCTGTATTTCCAAGCTTAAAACGCGAAATGGACATGCTGGTATACAATACTATATTTTGAATGAATTTTTTCGCTGATTTTGTCATATTTAGGTAGAATTAGCTAAATAATACTGAACTGCAATGTTAAAGTATTCAAATTCATCAATTTTTAAAAATTTGTATCCTAGCTGTATTTCCAAGCTTAAAACGCGAA
This sequence comes from Epiperipatus broadwayi, assembly GCA_028023455.1. Lineage (NCBI taxonomy): Eukaryota > Metazoa > Onychophora > Udeonychophora > Euonychophora > Peripatidae > Epiperipatus > Epiperipatus broadwayi. The sequence goes on along the minus strand of JAQFVV010006621.1, from coordinate 623,518 downwards.
ATGAACATGCTGGTGTACAATACTATATTTTGAATGAATTTTTTCGCTGATTTTGTCATATTTAGGTAGAATTAGCTAAATAATACTGAACTGCAATGTTAAAGTATTCAAATTCATCAATTTTTAAAAATTTGTATCCTAGCTGTATTTCCAAGCTTAAAACGCGAAATGAACATGCTGGTGTACAATACTATATTTTGAATGAATTTTTTCGCTGATTTTGTCATATTTAGGTAGAATTAGCTAAATAATACTGAACTGCAATGTTAAAGTATTCAAATTCATCAATTTTTAAAAATTTGTATCCTAGCTGTATTTCCAAGCTTAAAACGCGAAATGAACATGCTGGTGTACAATACTATATTTTGAATGAATTTTTTCGCTGATTTTGTCATATTTAGGTAGAATTAGCTAAATAATACTGAACTGCAATGTTAAAGTATTCAAATTCATCAATTTTTAAAAATTTGTATCCTAGCTGTATTTCCAAGCTTAAAACGCGAAATGGACATGCTGGTGTACAATGCTATATTTTGAATGAATTTTTTCGCTGATTTTGTCATATTTAGGTAGAATTAGCTAAATAATACTGAACTGCAATGTTAAAGTATTCAAATTCATCAATTTTTAAAAATTTGTATCCTAGCTGTATTTCCAAGCTTAAAACGCGAAATGGACATGCTGGTGTACAATACTATATTTTGAATGAATTTTTTCGCTGATTTTGTCATATTTAGGTAGAATTAGCTAAATAATACTGAACTGCAATGTTAAAGTATTCAAATTCATCAATTTTTAAAAATTTGTATCCTAGCTGTATTTCCAAGCTTAAAACGCGAAATGGACATGCTGGTATACAATACTATATTTTGAATGAATTTTTTCGCTGATTTTGTCATATTTAGGTAGAATTAGCTAAAAAAATACTGAACTGCAATGTTGAAGTATTCAAATTCATCAATTTTTAAAAATTTGTATCCTAGCTGTATTTCTAAGCTTAAAACGTGAAAGGAACATGCTGGTGTACAGTTCTAAATTTGGAATGAATTTTGTCACTGATTTTGTCATATTTAGGTAGAATTAGCTAAATAATACTGAACTGCAATGTTAAAGTATTCAAATTCATCAATTTTTAAAAATTTGTATCCTAGCTGTATTTCCAAGGTTAAAACGCGAAATGAACATGCTGGTGTACAATACTATATTTTGAATGAATTTTTTCGCTGATTTTGTCATATTTAGGTAGAATTAGCTAAATAATACTGAACTGCAATGTTAAAGTATTCAAATTCATCAATTTTTAAAAATTTGTATCCTAGCTGTATTTCCAAGCTTAAAACGCGAAATGAACATACCTGGTGTACAATACTATATTTTGAATGAATTTTTTCGCTGATTTTGTCATATTTAGGTAGAATTAGCTAAATAATACTGAACTGCAATGTTAAAGTATTCAAATTCATCAATTTTTAAAAATTTGTATCCTAGCTGTATTTCCAAGCTTAAAAAGCGAAATGAACATGCTGGTGTACAATAGTATATTTGGAATGAATTTTTTCGCTGATTTTGTCATATTTAGGTAGAATTAGCTAAATAATACTGAACTGCAATGTTAAAGTATTCAAATTCATCAATTTTTAAAAATTTGTATCCTAGCTGTATTTCCAAGCTTAAAACGCGAAATGGACATGCTGGTGTACAATACTATATTTTGAATGAATTTTTTCGCTGATTTTGTCATATTTAGGTAGAATTAGCTAAATAATACTGAACTGCAATGTTAAAGTATTCAAATTCATCAATTTTTAAAAATTTCTATCCTAGCTGTATTTCCAAGCTTAAAACGCGAAATGGACATGCTGGTATACAATACTATATTTTGAATGAATTTTTTCGCTGATTTTGTCATATTTAGGTAGAATTAGCTAAATAATACTGAACTGCAATGTTAAAGTATTCAAATTCATCAATTTTTAAAAATTTGTATCCTAGCTGTATTTCCAAGCTTAAAACGCAAAAGGAACATGCTGGTGTACAGTAGTATATTTGGAATGAATTTTTTCGCTGATTTTGTCATATTTAGGTAGAATTAGCTAAATAATACTGAACTGCAATGTTAAAGTATTCAAATTCATCAATTTTTAAAAATTTGTATCCTAGCTGTATTTCCAAGCTTAAAACGCGAAATGAACATGCTGGTGTACAATACTATATTTTGAATGAATTTTTTCGCTGATTTTGTCATATTTAGGTAGAATTAGCTAAATAATACTGAACTGCAATGTTAAAGTATTCAAATTCATCAATTTTTAAAAATTTGTATCCTAGCTGTATTTCCAAGCTTAAAACGCGAAAGGAACATGCTGGTGTACAGTAGTATATTTGGAATGAATTTTTTCGCTGATTTTGTCATATTTAGGTAGAATTAGCTAAATAATACTGAACTGCAATGTTAAAGTATTCAAATTCATCAATTTTTAAAAATTTGTATCCTAGCTGTATTTCCAAGCTTAAAACGCGAAATGGAACATGCTGGTATACAATACTATATTTTGAATGAATTTTTTCGCTGATTTTGTCATATTTAGGTAGAATTAGCTAAATAATACTGAACTGCAATGTTAAAGTATTCAAATTCATCAATTTTTAAAAATTTGTATCCTAGCTGTATTTCCAAGCTTAAAACGTGAAATGAACATACCTGGTGTACAATACTATATTTTGAATGAATTTTTTCGCTGATTTTGTCATATTTAGGTAGAATTAGCTAAATAATACTGAACTGCAATGTTAAAGTATTCAAATTCATCAATTTTTAAAAATTTGTATTCTAGCTGTATTTCCAAGCTTAAAACGCGAAATGGACATGCTGGTGTACAATACTATATTTTGAATGAATTTTTTCGCTAATTTTGTCATATTTAGGTAGAATGAGCTAAATAATACTGAACTGCAATGTTAAAGAATTCAAATTCATAAATTTTTAAAAATTTGTATACTGGCTGTATTTCCAAGCTTAAAATGCAAAACGAACATCCTGGTATACAATACTATAGTTTGAATGAATTTTTTCGCTGATTTTGTCATATTTAGGTAGAATTAGCTAAATAATATTGAACTGCAATGTTAAAGTATTCAAATTCATCAATGTTTAAAAATTTGTAGCCCTAGCTGTATTTCCAAGCTTAAAACGCGAAATGGACATGCTGGTATACAATACTATATTTTGAATGAATTTTTTCGCTGATTTTGTCACATTTAGGTAGAATTAGCTAAATAATACTGAACTGCAATGTTAAAGTATTCAAATTCATCAATTTTTAAAAATTTGTATCCTAGCTGTATTTCCAAGCTTAAAACGCGAAAGGAACATGCTGGTGTACAGTAGTATATTTGGAATGAATTTTTTCGCTGATTTTGTCATATTTAGGTAGAATTAGCTAAATAATACTGAACTGCAATGTTAAAGTATTCAAATTCATCAATTTTTTAAAAATTTGTATCCTAGCTGTATTTCCAAGCTTAAAACGCGAAATGGACATGCTGGTGTACAATACTATATTTTGAATGAATTTTTTCGCTGATTTTGTCATATTTAGGTAGAATTAGCTAAATAATACTGAACTGCAATGTTAAAGTATTCAAATTCATCAATTTTTAAAAATTTGTATCCTAGCTGTATTTCCAAGCTTAAAACGCGAAATGAACATGCTGGTGTACAATACTATATTTTGAATGAATTTTTTCGCTGATTTTGTCATATTTAGGTAGAATTAGCTAAATAATACTGAACTGCAATGTTAAAGTATTCAAATTCATCAATTTTTAAAAATTTGTATCCTAGCTGTATTTCCAAGCTTAAAACGCGAAATGAACATGCTGGTATACAATACTATATTTTGAATGAATTTTTTCACTGATTTTGTCATATTTAGGTAGAATTAGCTAAATAATACTGAACTGCAATGTTAAAGTATTCAAATTCATCAATTTTTAAAAATTTGTATCCTAGCTGTATTTCCAAGCTTAAAACGCGAAATGAACATGCTGGTGTACAATACTATATTTTGAATGAATTTTTTCGCTGATTTTGTCATATTTAGGTAGAATTAGCTAAATAATACTGAACTGCAATGTTAAAGTATTCAAATTCATCAATTTTTAAAAATTTGTATCCTAGCTGTATTTCCAAGCTTAAAACGCGAAATGAACATACCTGGTGTACAATACTATATTTTGAATGAATTTTTTCGCTGATTTTGTCATATTTAGGTAGAATTAGCTAAATAATACTGAACTGCAATGTTAAAGTATTCAAATTCATCAATTTTCAAAAATTTGTTACCTAGCTGTATTTCCAAGCTTAAAACGCGAAATGGACATGCTGGTATACAATAGTATATTTGGAATAAATTTTTTCACTGATTTTGTCATAATTAGGTAGAATTAGCTAAATAATACTGAACTGCAATGTTAAAGTATTCAAATTCATCAATTTTTAAAAATTTGTATCCTAGCTGTATTTCCAAGCTTAAAACGCGAAATGGACATGCTGGTATACAATAGTATATTTGGAATAAATTTTTTCACTGATTTTGTCATAATTAGGTAGAATTAGCTAAATAATACTGAACTGCAATGTTGAATTATACGAATTCATCAATTTTTTTAGAATTAGCTAAATAATACTGAACTGCAATGTTAAAGTATTCAAATTCATCAATTTTTAAAAATTTGTATCCTAGCTGTATTTCCAAGCTTAAAACGCGAAATGAACATGCTGGTGTACAATACTATATTTTGAATGAATTTTTTCGCTGATTTTGTCATATTTAGGTAGAATTAGCTAAATAATACTGAACTGCAATGTTAAAGTATTCAAATTCATCAATTTTTAAAAATTTGTATCCTAGCTGCATTTCCAAGCTTAAAACGCGAAATGAACATGCTGGTATACAATACTATATTTTTAATGAATTTTTTCGCTGATTTTGTCATATTTAGGTAGAATTAGCTAAATAATACTGAACTGCAATGTTAAAGTATTCAAATTCATCAATTTTTAAAAATTTGTATCCTAGCTGTATTTCCAAGCTTAAAACGCGAAATGGAACATGCTGGTGTACAATACTATATTTTGAATGAATTTTTTCGCTGATTTTGTCATATTTAGGTAGAATTAGCTAAATAATACTGAACTGCAATGTTAAAGTATTCAAATTCATCAATTTTTAAAAATTTGTATACTGGCTGTATTTCCAAGCTTAAAATGCCAAACGAACATCCTGGTATACAATACTATAGTTTGAATGAATTTTTTCGCTGATTTTGTCATATTTAGGTAGAATTAGCTAAATAATATTGAACTGCAATGTTAAAGTATTCAAATTCATCAATGTTTAAAAATTTGTATCCTAGCTGTATTTCCAAGCTTAAAACGCGAAATGGACATGCTGGTATACAATAGTATATTTTGAATGAATTTTTTCGCTGATTTTGTCATATTTAGGTAGAATTAGCTAAATAATACTGAACTGCAATGTTAAAGTATTCAAATTCATCAATTTTTAAAAATTTGTATCCTAGCTGTATTTCCAAGCTTAAAACGCGAAAGGAACATGCTGGTGTACAGTAGTATATTTTGAATGAATTTTTTCGCTGATTTTGTCATATTTAGGTAGAATTAGCTAAATAATACTGAACTGCAATGTTAAAGTATTCAAATTCATCAATTTTTAAAAATTTGTATCCTAGCTGTATTTCCAAGCTTAAAACGCGAAATGGACATGCTGGTGTACAATGCTATATTTTGAATGAATTTTTTCGCTGATTTTGTCATATTTAGGTAGAATTAGCTAAATAATACTGAACTGCAATGTTTAAGTATTCAAATTCATAAATTTTTAAAAATTTGTATCCTAGCTGTATTTCCAAGCTTAAAACGCGAAATGAACATGCTGGTGTACAATACTATATTTTGAATGAATTTTTTCGCTGATTTTGTCATATTTAGGTAGAATTAGCTAAATAATACTGAACTGCAATGTTAAAGTATTCAAATTCATCAATTTTTAAAAATTTGTATCCTAGCTGTATTTCCAAGCTTAAAACGCGAAATGGACATGCTGGTGTACAATAGTATATTTTGAATGAATTTTTTCGCTGATTTTGTCATATTTAGGTAGAATTAGCTAAATAATACTGAACTGCAATGTTAAAGTATTCAAATTCATCAATTTTTAAAAATTTGTATCCTAGCTGTATTTCCAAGCTTAAAACGCGAAATGAACATGCTGGTGTACAATACTATATTTTGAATGAATTTTTTCGCTGATTTTGTCATATTTAGGTAGAATTAGCTAAATAATATTGAACTGCAATGTTAAAGTATACAAATTCATCAATTTTTAAAAATTTGTATCCTAGCTGTATTTCCAAGCTTAAAACGCGAAATGAACATGCTGGTATACAGTAGTATATTTGGAATGAATTTTTTCGCTGATTTTGTCATATTTAGGTAGAATTAGCTAAATAATACTGAACTGCAATGTTAAAGTATTCAAATTCATCAATTTTTAAAAATTTGTATCCTAGCTGTATTTCCAAGCTTAAAACGCGAAATGGACATGCTGGTGTACAATACTATATTTTGAATGAATTTTTTCGCTGATTTTGTCATATTTAGGTAGAATTAGCTAAATAATACTGAACTGCAATGTTAAAGAATTCAAATTCATAAATTTTTAAAAATTTGTATCCTAGCTGTATTTCCAAGCTTAAAACGCGAAATGAACATGCTGGTATACAATACTATATTTTGAATGAATTTTTTCGCTGATTTTGTCATATTTAGGTAGAATTAGCTAAATAATACTGAACTGCAATGTTAAAGTATTCAAATTCATCAATTTTTAAAAATTTGTATCCTAGCTGTATTTCCAAGCTTAAAACGCGAAATGAACATGCTGGTGTACAATACTATATTTTGAATGAATTTTTTCGCTGATTTTGTCATATTTAGGTAGAATTAGCTAAATAATACTGAACTGCAATGTTAAAGTATTCAAATTCATCAATTTTTAAAAATTTGTATCCTAGCTGTATTTCCAAGCTTAAAACGCGAAATGGACATGCTGGTATACAATACTATAGTTTGAATGAATTTTTTCGCTGATTTTGTCATATTTAGGTAGAATTAGCTAAATAATATTGAACTGCAATATTAAAGTATTTAAATTCATCAATTTTTAAAAATTTGTAGCCCTAGCTTTATTTCCAAGCTTAAAACGCGAAATGGACATGCTAGTATACAATAGTATATTTGGAATAAATTTTTTCGCTGATTTTGTCATATTTAGGTAGAATTAGCTAAATAATACTGAACTGCAATGTTAAAGTATTCAAATTCATCAATTTTTAAAAATTTGTATCCTAGCTGTATTTCCAAGCTTAAAACGCGAAAGGAACATGCTGGTGTACAGTAGTATATTTGGAATGAATTTTTTCGCTGATTTTGTCATATTTAGGTAGAATTAGCTAAATAATACTGAACTGCAATGTTAAAGTATTCAAATTCATCAATTTTTAAAAATTTGTATCCTAGCTGTATTTCCAAGCTTAAAACGCGAAATGAACATGCTGGTATACAATACTATATTTTGAATGAATTTTTTCGCTGATTTTGTCATATTTAGGTAGAATTAGCTAAATAATATTGAACTGCAATGTTAAAGTATTCAAATTCATCAATTTTTAAAAATTTGTATCCTAGCTGTATTTCCAAGCTTAAAACGCGAAATGAACATGCTGGTATACAATACTATATTTTGAATGAATTTTTTCGCTGATTTTGTCATATTTAGGTAGAATTAGCTAAATAATACTGAACTGCAATGTTAAAGTATTCAAATTCATCAATTTTTAAAAATTTGTATCCTAGCTGTATTTCCAAGCTTAAAACGCGAAATGAACATGCTGGTATACAATACTATATTTTGAATGAATTTTTTCGCTGATTTTGTCATATTTAGGTAGAATTAGCTAAATAATACTGAACTGTAATGTTAAAGTATTCAAATTCATCAATTTTTAAAAATTTGTATCCTAGCTGTATTTCCAAGCTTAAAACGCGAAATGAACATGCTGGTGTACAATACTATATTTTGAATGAATTTTTTCGCTGATTTTGTCATATTTAGGTAGAATTAGCTAAATAATACTGAACTGCAATGTTAAAGTATTCAAATTCATAAATTTTTAAAAATTTGTATCCTAGCTGTATTTCCAAGCTTAAAACGCGAAATGAACATGCTGGTGTACAATACTATATTTTGAATGAATTTTTTCGCTGATTTTGTCATATTTAGGTAGAATTAGCTAAATAATACTGAACTGCAATGTTAAAGTATTCAAATTCATCAATTTTTAAAAATTTGTATCCTAGCTGTATTTCCAAGCTTAAAACGCGAAATGGACATGCTGGTGTACAATACTATATTTTGAATGAATTTTTTCGCTGATTTTGTCATATTTAGGTAGAATTAGCTAAATAATATTGAACTGCAATGTTAAAGTATTCAAATTCATCAATTTTTAAAAATTTGTATCCTAGCTGTATTTCCAAGCTTAAAACGCGAAATGAACATGCTGGTATACAATACTATATTTTGAATGAATTTTTTCGCTGATTTTGTCATATTTAGGTAGAATTAGCTAAATAATACTGAACTGCAATGTTAAAGTATTCAAATTCATCAATTTTTAAAAATTTGTATCCTAGCTGTATTTCCAAGCTTAAAACGCGAAATGAACATGCTGGTGTACAATAGTATATTTGGAATAAATTTTTTCGCTGATTTTGTCATATTTAGGTAGAATTAGCTAAATAATACTGAACTGCAATGTTAAAGTATTCAAATTCATCAATTTTTAAAAATTTGTATCCTAGCTGTATTTCCAAGCTTAAAATGCGAAATGAACATGCTGGTGTACAATACTATATTTTGAATGAATTTTTTCGCTGATTTTGTCATATTTAGGTAGAATTAGCTAAATAATACTGAACTGCAATGTTAAAGTATTCAAATTCATCAATTTTTAAAAATTTGTATCCTAGCTGTATTTCCAAGCTTAAAACCCGAACAAAACATGCTGGTATACAATAGTATATTTTGAATGAATTTTTTCGCTGATTTTGTCATATTTAGGTAGAATTAGCTAAATAATACTGAACTGCAATGTTAAAGTATTCAAATTCATCAATTTTTAAAAATTTGTATCCTAGCTGTATTTCCAAGCTTAAAACGCGAAATGAACATGCTGGTGTACAATACTATATTTTGAATGAATTTTTTCGCTGATTTTGTCATATTTAGGTAGAATTAGCTAAATAATACTGAACTGCAATGTTAAAGTATTCAAATTCATCAATTTTTAAAAATTTGTATCCTAGCTGTATTTCCAAGCTTAAAACGCGAAATGAACATGCTGGTGTACAATACTATATTTTGAATGAATTTTTTCGCTGATTTTGTCATATTTAGGTAGAATTAGCTAAATAATACTGAACTGCAATGTTAAAGTATTCAAATTCATCAATTTTTAAAAATTTGTATCTTAGCTGTATCTCCAAGCTTAAAACGCGAAAGGAACAGGCTGGTATACAGTAGTATATTTGGAATGAATTTTTTCGCTGATTTTGTCATATTTAGGTAGAATTAGCTAAATAATACTGAACTGCAATGTTAAAGTATTCAAATTCATCAATTTTTAAAAATTTGTATCCTAGCTGTATTTCCAAGCTTAAAACGCGAAATGAACATGCTGGTGTACAATACTATATTTTGAATGAATTTTTTCGCTGATTTTGTCATATTTAGGTAGAATTAGCTAAATAATATTGAACTGCAATGTTTAAGTATTCAAATTCATAAATTTTTAAAAATTTGTATCCTAGCTGTATTTCCAAGCTTAAAACGCGAAATGGACATGCTGGTATACAATACTATATTTTGAATGAATTTTTTCGCTGATTTTGTCATATTTAGGTAGAATTAGCTAAATAATACTGAACTGCAATGTTAAAGTATTCAAATTCATCAATTTTTAAAAATTTGTATCCTAGCTGTATTTCCAAGCTTAAAACGCGAAATGAACATGCTGGTGTACAATACTATATTTTGAATGAATTTTTTCGCTGATTTTGTCATATTTAGGTAGAATTAGCTAAATAATACTGAACTGCAATGTTAAAGTATTCAAATTCATCAATTTTTAAAAATTTGTATCCTAGCTGTATTTCCAAGCTTAAAATGCGAAATGAACATGCTGGTATACAATACTATAGTTTGAATGAATTTTTTCGCTGATTTTGTCATATTTAGGTAGAATTAGCTAAATAATATTGAACTGCAATATTAAAGTATTTAAATTCATCAATTTTTAAAAATTTGTATCCTAGCTTTATTTCCAAGCTTAAAACGCGAAATGGACATGCTGGTATACAATAGTATATTTGGAATAAATTTTTTCGCTGATTTTGTCATATTTAGGTAGAATTAGCTAAATAATACTGAACTGCAATGTTAAAGTATTCAAATTCATCAATTTTTAAAAATTTGTATCCTAGCTGTATTTCCAAGCTTAAAACGCGAAAGGAACATGCTGGTGTACAATACTATATTTTGAATGAATTTTTTCGCTGATTTTGTCATATTTAGGTAGAATTAGCTAAATAATACTGAACTGCAATGTTAAAGTATTCAAATTCATCAATTTTTAAAAATTTGTATCCTAGCTGTATTTCCAAGCTTAAAACGCGAAATGAACATGCTGGTATACAATACTATATTTTGAATGAATTTTTTCGCTGATTTTGTCATATTTAGGTAGAATTAGCTAAATAATACTGAACTGCAATGTTAAAGTATTCAAATTCATCAATTTTTAAAAATTTGTATCCTAGCTGTATTTCCAAGCTTAAAACGCGAAATGGAACATGCTGGTGTACAATACTATATTTTGAATGAATTTTTTCGCTGATTTTGTCATATTTAGGTAGAATTAGCTAAATAATACTGAACTGCAATGTTAAAGTATTCAAATTCATCAATTTTTAAAAATTTGTATCCTAGCTGTATTTCCAAGCTTAAAACGCTAAATGGACATGCTGGTATACAATAGTATATTTTGAATGAATTTTTTCGCTGATTTTGTCATATTTAGGTAGAATTAGCTAAATAATACTGAACTGCAATGTTAAAGTATTCAAATTCATCAATTTTTAAAAATTTGTATTCTAGCTGTATTTCCAAGCTTAAAACGCGAAATGAACATACCTGGTGTACAATACTATATTTTGAATGAATTTTTTCGCTGATTTTGTCATATTTAGGTAGAATTAGCTAAATAATACTGAACTGCAATGTTTAAGTATTCAAATTCATCAATTTTTAAAAATTTGTATCCTAGCTGTATTTCCAAGCTTAAAACGCGATTGGAACATGCTGGTGTACAATACTATATTTTGAAAGAATTTTTTCGCTGATTTTGTCATATTTAGGTAGAATTAGCTAAATAATACTGAACTGCAATGTTAAAGTATTCAAATTCATCAATTTTTAAAAATTTGTATCCTAGCTGTATTTCCAAGCTTAAAACGCGAAATGGACATGCTGGTGTACAATACTATATTTTGAATGAATTTTTTCGCTGATTTTATCATATTTAGGTAGAATTAGCTAAATAATACTGAACTGCAATGTTTAAGAATTCAAATTCATAAATTTTTAAAAATTTGTATCCTAGCTGTATTTCCAAGCTTAAAACGCGAAATGGAACATGCTGGTGTACAATACTATATTTTGAATGAATTTTTTCGCTGATTTTGTCATATTTAGGTAGAATTAGCTAAATAATACTGAACTGCAATGTTAAAGTATTCAAATTCATCAATTTTTAAAAATTTGTATCCTAGCTGTATTTCCAAGCTTAAAACGCGAAATGGACATGCTGGTATACAATACTATATTTTGAATGAATTTTTTCGCTGATTTTGTCATATTTAGGTAGAATTAGCTAAATAATACTGAACTGCAATGTTAAAGTATTCAAATTCATCAATTTTTAAAAATTTGTATCCTAGCTGTATTTCCAAGCTTAAAACGCGAAATGAACATGCTGGTGTACAATACTATATTTTGAATGAATTTTTTCGCTGATTTTGTCATATTTAGGTAGAATTAGCTAAATAATACTGAACTGCAATGTTAAAGTATTCAAATTCATCAATTTTTAAAAATTTGTATCCTAGCTGTATTTCCAAGCTTAAAACGCGAAATGGACATGCTGGTATACAATACTATATTTTGAATGAATTTTTTCGCTGATTTTGTCATATTTAGGTAGAATTAGCTAAATAATACTGAACTGCAATGTTAAAGTATTCAAATTCATCAATTTTTAAAAATTTGTATCCTAGCTGTATTTCCAAGCTTAAAACGCGAAATGGACATGCTGGTATACAATACTATAGTTTGAATGAATTTTTTCGCTGATTTTGTCATATTTAGGTAGAATTAGCTAAATAATACTGAACTGCAATGTTAAAGTATTCAAATTCATCAATTTTTAAAAATTTGTAGCCCTAGCTTTATTTCCAAGCTTAAAACGCGAAATGGACATGCTGGTATACAATAGTATATTTGGAATAAATTTTTTCGCTGATTTTGTCATATTTAGGTAGAATTAGCTAAATAATACTGAACTGCAATGTTAAAGTATTGAAATTCATCAATTTTTAAAAATTTGTATCCTAGCTGTATTTCCAAGCTTAAAACGCGAAATGAACATGCTGGTGTACAATACTATATTTTGAATGAATTTTTTCGCTGATTTTGTCATATTTAGGTAGAATTAGCTAAATAATACTGAACTGCAATGTTAAAGTATTCAAATTCATCAATTTTTAAAAATTTGTATCCTAGCTGTATTTCCAAGCTTAAAATGCGAAATGGACATGCTGGTATACAATGCTATATTTTGAATGAATTTTTTCGCTGATTTTATCATATTTAGGTAGAATTAGCTAAATAATATTGAACTGCAATGTTAAAGTATTCAAATTCATCAATTTTTAAAAATTTGTATCCTAGCTGTATTTCCAAGCTTAAAACGCGAAATGAACATGCTGGTGTACAATACTATATTTTGAATGAATTTTTTCGCTGATTTTGTCATATTTAGGTAGAATTAGCTAAATAATACTGAACTGCAATGTTAAAGTATTCAAATTCATCAATTTTTAAAAATTTGTATCCTAGCTGTATTTCCAAGCTTAAAACGCGAAATGAACATACCTGGTGTACAATACTATATTTTGAATGAATTTTTTCGCTGATTTTGTCATATTTAGGTAGAATTAGCTAAATAATACTGAACTGCAATGTTAAAGTATTCAAATTCATCAATTTTTAAAAATTTGTATCCTAGCTGTATTTCCAAGCTTAAAACATGAAATGAACATGCTGGTATACAATAGTATATTTGGAATGAATTTTTTCGCTGATTTTGTCATATTTAGGTAGAATTAGCTAAATAATACTGAACTGCAATGTTAAAGTATTCAAATTCATCAATTTTTAAAAATTTGTATCCTAGCTGTATTTCCAAGTTTAAAACGCGATTGGAACATGCTGGTGTACAATACTATATTTTGAATGAATTTTTTCGCTGATTTTGTCATATTTAGGTAGAATTAGCTAAATAATACTGAACTGCAATGTTAAAGTATTCAAATTCATCAATTTTTAAAAATTTGTATCCTAGCTGTATTTCCAAGCTTAAAACGCGAAATGGACATGCTGGTATACAATACTATATTTTGAATGAATTTTTTCGCTGATTTTGTCATATTTAGGTAGAATTAGCTAAATAATACTGAACTGCAATGTTAAAGTATTCAAATTCATCAATTTTTAAAAATTTGTATCCTAGCTGTATTTCCAAGCTTAAAACGCGAAATGAACATGCTGGTGTACAATACTATATTTTGAATGAATTTTTTCGCTGATTTTGTCATATTTAGGTAGAATTAGCTAAATAATACTGAACTGCAATGTTAAAGTATTCAAATTCATCAATTTTTAAAAATTTGTATCCTAGCTGTATTTCCAAGCTTAAAACGCGAAATGGACATGCTGGTATACAATAGTATATTTGGAATGAATTTTTTAGCTGATTTTGTCATATTTAGGTAGAATTAGCTAAATAATACTGAACTGCAATGTTAAAGTATTCAAATTCATCAATTTTTAAAAATTTGTATCCTAGCTGTATTTCCAAGCTTAAAAAGCGATTGGAACATGCTGGTGTACAATACTATATTTTGAATGAATTTTTTCGCTGATTTTGTCATATTTAGGTAGAATTAGCTAAATAATACTGAACTGCAATGTTAAAGTATTCAAATTCATCAATTTTTAAAAATTTGTATCCTAGCTGTATTTCCAAGCTTAAAACGCGAAATGAACATGCTGGTGTACAATACTATATTTTGAATGAATTTTTTCGCTGATTTTGTCATATTTAGGTAGAATTAGCTAAATAATACTGAACTGCAATGTTAAAGTATTCAAATTCATCAATTTTTAAAAATTTGTATCCTAGCTGTATTTCCAAGCTTAAAACGCGAAATGAACATGCTGGTGTACAATAGTATATTTTGAATGAATTTTTTAGCTGATTTTGTCATATTTAGGTAGAATTAGCTAAATAATACTGAACTGCAATGTTAAAGTATTCAAATTCATCAATTTTTAAAAATTTGTATCCTAGCTGTATTTCCAAGCTTAAAACGCGAAATGAACATGCTGGTGTACAATAGTATATTTTGAATGAATTTTTTCGCTGATTTTGTCATATTTAGGTAGAATTAGCTAAATAATACTGAACTGCAATGTTAAAGTATTCAAATTCATCAATTTTTAAAAATTTGTATCCTAGCTGTATTTCCAAGCTTAAAACGCGAAATGAACATGCTGGTGTACAATACTATATTTTGAATGAATTTTTTCGCTGATTTTGTCATATTTAGGTAGAATTAGCTAAATAATACTGAACTGCAATGTTAAAGTATTCAAATTCATCAATTTTTAAAAATTTGTATCCTAGCTGTATTTCCAAGCTTAAAAAGCGAAATGAACATGCTGGTGTACAATACTATATTTTGAATGAATTTTTTCGCTGATTTTGTCATATTTAGGTAGAATTAGCTAAATAATACTGAACTGCAATGTTAAAGTATTCAAATTCATCAATTTTTAAAAATTTGTATCCTAGCTGTATTTCCAAGCTTAAAACGCGAAATGGACATGCTGGTGTACAATGCTATATTTTGAATGAATTTTTTCGCTGATTTTGTCATATTTAGGTAGAATTAGCTAAATAATACTGAACTGCAATGTTAAAGTATTCAAATTCATCAATTTTTAAAAATTTGTATCCTAGCTGTATTTCCAAGCTTAAAACGCGAAATGGACATGCTGGTATACAATAGTATATTTTGAATGAATTTTTTCGCTGATTTTGTCATATTTAGGTAGAATTAGCTAAGTAATACTGAACTGCAATGTTAAAGTATTCAAATTCATCAATTTTTAAAAATTTGTATCCTAGCTGTATTTCCAAGCTTAAAACGCGAAATGAACATGCTGGTGTACAATACTATATTTTGAATGAATTTTTTCGCTGATTTTGTCATATTTAGGTAGAATTAGCTAAATAATACTGAACTGCAATGTTAAAGTATTCAAATTCATCAATTTTTAAAAATTTGTATCCTAGCTGTATTTCCAAGCTTAAAACGCGAAATGAACATGCTGGTATACAATAGTATATTTTGAATGAATTTTTTCGCTGATTTTGTCATATTTAGGTAGAATTAGCTAAATAATACTGAACTGCAATGTTAAAGTATTCAAATTCATCAATTTTTAAAAATTTGTATCCTAGCTGTATTTCCAAGCTTAAAACGCGAAAGGAACATGCTGGTGTACAGTAGTATATTTGGAATGAATTTTTTTGCTGATTTTGTCATATTTAGGTAGAATTAGCTAAATAATACTGAACTGCAATGTTAAAGTATTCAAATTCATCAATTTTTAAAAATTTGTATCCTAGCTGTATTTCCAAGCTTAAAACGCGAAATGGACATGCTGGTATACAATACTATATTTTGAATGAATTTTTTCGCTGATTTTGTCATATTTAGGTAGAATTAGCTAAATAATACTGAACTGCAATGTTAAAGTATTCAAATTCATCAATTTTTAAAAATTTGTATCCTAGCTGTATTTCCAAGCTTAAAACGCGAAATGAACATGCTGGTGTACAATACTATATTTTGAATGAATTTTTTCGCTGATTTTGTCATATTTAGGTAGAATTAGCTAAATAATACTGAACTGCAATGTTAAAGTATTCAAATTCATCAATTTTTAAAAATTTGTATCCTAGCTGTATTTCCAAGCTTAAAACGCGAAATGAACATGCTGGTGTACAATACTATATTTTGAATGAATTTTTTCGCTGATTTTGTCATATTTAGGTAGAATTAGCTAAATAATACTGAACTGCAATGTTAAAGTATTCAAATTCATCAATTTTTAAAAATTTGTATCCTAGCTGTATTTCCAAGCTTAAAACGCGAAATGAACATACCTGGTGTACAATACTATATTTTGAATGAATTTTTTTCGCTGATTTTGTCATATTTAGGTAGAATTAGCTAAATAATACTGAACTGCAATGTTAAAGTATTCAAATTCATCAATTTTTAAAAATTTGTATCCTAGGTGTATTTCCAAGCTTAAAACATGAAATGAACATGCTGGTGTAAAATATTATATTTTGAATCAATTTTTTCGTTGATTTTGTCATATTTAGGTAGAATTAGCTAAATAATACTGAACTGCAATGTTAAAGTATTCAAATTCATCAATTTTTAAAAATTTGTATCCTAGCTGTATTTCCAAGCTTAAAACGCGAAATGAACATGCTGGTGTACAATACTATATTTTGAATGAATTTTTTCGCTGATTTTGTCATATTTAGGTAGAATTAGCTAAATAATACTGAACTGCAATGTTAAAGTATTCAAATTCATCAATTTTTAAAAATTTGTATCCTAGCTGTATTTCCAAGCTTAAAACGCGAAATGAACATGCTGGTATACAATACTATATTTTGAATGAATTTTTTCGCTGATTTTGTCATATTTAGGTAGAATTAGCTAAATAATACTGAACTGCAATGTTAAAGTATTCAAATTCATCAATTTTTAAAAATTTGTATCCTAGCTGTATTTCCAAGCTTAAAACGCGAAATGAACATGCTGGTGTACAATACTATATTTTGAATGAATTTTTTCGCTGATTTTGTCATATTTAGGTAGAATTAGCTAAATAATACTGAACTGCAATGTTAAAGTATTCAAATTCATCAATTTTTAAAAATTTGTATCCTAGCCGTATTTCCAAGCTTGAAACGTGAAATGGACATGCTGGTATACAATAGTATATTTGGAATAAATTTTTTCACTGATTTTGTCATATTTAGGTAGAATTAGCTAAATAATACTGAACTGCAATGTTAAAGTATTCAAATTCATCAATTTTTAAAAATTTGTATCCTAGCTGTATTTCCAAGCTTAAAACGCGAAATGAACATGCTGGTATACAATACTATATTTTGAATGAATTTTTTCGCTGATTTTGTCATATTTAGGGAGAATTAGCTAAATAATATGAACTGCAATGTTAAAGTATTCAAATTCATCAATTTTTAAAAATTTGTATCCTAGCTGTATTTCCAAGCTTAAAACGTGAAATGACATGCTGGTATACAATAGTATATTTTGAATGAATTTTTTCGCTGATTTTGTCATATTTAGGTAGAATTAGCTAAATAATACTGAACTGCAATGTTAAAGTATTCAAATTCATCAATTTTTAAAAATTTGTATCCTAGCTGTATTTCCAAGCTTAAAACGCGAAATGAACATGCTGGTGTACAATACTATATTTTGAATGAATTTTTTCGCTGATTTTGTCATATTTAGGTAGAATTAGCTAAATAATACTGAACTGCAATGTTAAAGTATTCAAATTCATCAATTTTTAAAAATTTGTATCCTAGCTGTATTTCCAAGCTTAAAACGCGAAATGAACATGCTGGTGTACAATACTATATTTTGAATGAATTTTTTCGCTGATTTTGTCATATTTAGGTAGAATTAGCTAAATAATACTGAACTGCAATGTTAAAGTATTCAAATTCATCAATTTTTAAAAATTTGTATCCTAGCTGTATTTCCAAGCTTAAAACGCGAAATGAACATGCTGGTGTACAATAGTATATTTGGAATGAATTTTTTCGCTGATTTTGTCATATTTAGGTAGAATTAGCTAAATAATACTGAACTGCAATGTTAAAGTATTCAAATTCATCAATTTTTAAAAATTTGTATCCTAGCTGTATTTCCAAGCTTAAAACGCGAAATGGACATGCTGGTGTACAATGCTATATTTTGAATGAATTTTTTCGCTGATTTTGTCATATTTAGGTAGAATTAGCTAAATAATACTGAACTGCAATGTTAAAGAATTCAAATTCATCAATTTTTAAAAATTTGTATCCTAGCTGTATTTCCAAGCTTAAAACGCGAAATGAACATGCTGGTATACAATAGTATATTTTGAATGAATTTTTTCGCTGATTTTGTCATATTTAGGTAGAATTAGCTAAATAATACTGAACTGCAATGTTAAAGTATTCAAATTCATCAATTTTTAAAAATTTGTATCCTAGCTGTATTTCCAAGCTTAAAACGCGAAATGAACATGCTGGTGTACAATACTATATTTTGAATGAATTTTTTCGCTGATTTTGTCATATTTAGGTAGAATTAGCTAAATAATACTGAACTGCAATGTTAAAGTATTCAAATTCATCAATTTTTAAAAATTTGTATCCTAGCTGTATTTCCAAGCTTAAAACGCGAAATGGACATGCTGGTATACAATACTATATTTTGAATGAATTTTTTCGCTGATTTTGTCATATTTAGGTAGAATTAGCTAAATAATACTGAACTGCAATGTTAAAGTATTCAAATTCATCAATTTTTAAAAATTTGTATCCTAGCTGTATTTCCAAGCTTAAAACGCGCTTGGAACAAGCTCGTGTACAATACTATATTTTGAATGAATTTTTTCGCTGATTTTGTCATATTTAGGTAGAATTAGCTAAATAATACTGAACTGCAATGTTAAAGTATTCAAATTCATCAATTTTTAAAAATTTGTATCCTAGCTGTATTTCCAAGCTTAAAATGCGAAATGGACATGCTGGTATACAATACTATATTTTGAATGAATTTTTTCACTGATTTTGTCATATTTAGGTAGAATTAGCTAAATAATACTGAACTGCAATGTTAAAGTATTCAAATTCATCAATTTTTAAAAATTTGTATCCTAGCTGTATTTCCAAGCTTAAAACGCGAAATGAACATGCTGGTGTACAATACTATATTTTGAATGAATTTTTTCGCTGATTTTGTCATATTTAGGTAGAATTAGCTAAATAATACTGAACTGCAATGTTAAAGTATTCAAATTCATCAATTTTTAAAAATTTGTATTCTAGCTGTATTTCCAAGCTTAAAACGCGAAATGAACATGCTGGTGTACAATACTATATTTTGAATGAATTTTTTCGCTGATTTTGTCATATTTAGGTAGAATTAGCTAAATAATACTGAACTGCAATGTTAAAGTATTCAAATTCATCAATTTTTAAAAATTTGTATTCTAGCTGTATTTCCAAGCTTAAAACGCGAAATGAACATACCTGGTGTACAATACTATATTTTGAATGAATTTTTTCGCTGATTTTGTCATATTTAGGTAGAATTAGCTAAATAATACTGAACTGCAATGTTAAAGTATTCAAATTCATCAATTTTTAAAAATTTGTTACCTAGCCGTATTTCCAAGCTTGAAACGTGAAATGGACATGCTGGTATACAATAGTATATTTGGAATAAATTTTTTCACTGATTTTGTCATATTTAGGTAGAATTAGCTAAATAATACTGAACTGCAATGTTAAAGTATTCAAATTCATCAATTTTTAAAAATTTGTATCCTAGCTGTATTTCCAAGCTTAAAACGCGATTGGAACATGCTGGTGTACAATAGTATATTTGGAATGAATTTTTTCGCTGATTTTGTCATATTTAGGTAGAATTAGCTAAATAATACTGAACTGCAATGTTAAAGTATTCAAATTCATCAATTTTTAAAAATTTGTATCCTAGCTGTATTTCCAAGCTTAAAACGCGAAATGGACATGCTGGTATACAATACTATATTTTGAATGAATTTTTTCGCTGATTTTGTCATATTTAGGTAGAATTAGCTAAATAATACTGAACTGCAATGTTAAAGTATTCAAATTCATCAATTTTTAAAAATTTGTATCCTAGCTGTATTTCCAAGCTTAAAACGCGAAATGAACATACCTGGTGTACAATACTATATTTTGAATGAATTTTTTGGCTGATTTTGTCATATTTAGGTAGAATTAGCTAAATAATACTGAACTGCAATGTTAAAGTATACAAATTCATCAATTTTTAAAAATTTGTATCCTAGCTGTATTTCCAAGCTTGAAACGTGAAATGGACATGCTGGTATACAATAGTATATTTGGAATAAATTTTTTCACTGATTTTGTCATATTTAGGTAGAATTAGCTAAATAATACTGAACTGCAATGTTAAAGTATTCAAATTCATCAATTTTTAAAAATTTGTATCCTAGCTGTATTTCCAAGCTTAAAACGCGATTGGAACATGCTGGTGTACAATACTATATTTTGAATGAATTTTTTCGCTGATTTTGTCATATTTAGGTAGAATTAGCTAAATAATACTGAACTGCAATGTTAAAGTATTCAAATTCATCAATTTTTAAAAATTTGTATCCTAGCTGTATTTCCAAGCTTAAAACGCAAAATGAACATGCTGGTGTACAATACTATATTTTGAATGAATTTTTTCGCTGATTTTGTCATATTTAGGTAGAATTAGCTAAATAATACTGAACTGCAATGTTAAAGTATTCAAATTCATCAATTTTTAAAAATTTGTATCCTAGCTGTATTTCCAAGCTTAAAACGCGAAATGGACATGCTGGTGTACAATACTATATTTTGAATGAATTTTTTCGCTGATTTTGTCATATTTAGGTAGAATTAGCTAAATAATACTGAACTGCAATGTTTAAGTATTCAAATTCATAAATTTTTAAAAATTTGTATCCTAGCTGTATTTCCAAGCTTAAAACGCGAAATGAACATGCTGGTGTACAATACTATATTTTGAATGAATTTTTTCGCTGATTTTGTCATATTTAGGTAGAATTAGCTAAATAATACTGAACTGCAATGTTAAAGTATTCAAATTCATCAATTTTTAAAAATTTGTATCCTAGCTGTATTTCCAAGCTTAAAACGCGATTGGAACATGCTGGTGTACAATACTATATTTTGAATGAATTTTTTCGCTGATTTTGTCATATTTAGGTAGAATTAGCTAAATAATACTGAACTGCAATGTTAAAGTATTCAAATTCATCAATTTTTAAAAATTTGTATCCTAGCTGTATTTCCAAGCTTAAAACGCGAAATGAACATACCTGGTGTACAATACTATATTTTGAATGAATTTTTTGGCTGATTTTGTCATATTTAGGTAGAATTAGCTAAATAATACTGAACTGCAATGTTAAAGTATACAAATTCATCAATTTTTAAAAATTTGTATCCTAGCCGTATTTCCAAGCTTGAAACGTGAAATGGACATGCTGGTATACAATAGTATATTTGGAATAAATTTTTTCACTGATTTTGTCATATTTAGGTAGAATTAGCTAAATAATACTGAACTGCAATGTTAAAGTATTCAAATTCATCAATTTTTAAAAATTTGTATCCTAGCTGTATTTCCAAGCTTAAAAAGCGAAATGAACATGCTGGTGTACAATACTATATTTTGAATGAATTTTTTCGCTGATTTTGTCATATTTAGGTAGAATTAGCTAAATAATACTGAACTGCAATGTTAAAGTATTCAAATTCATCAATTTTTAAAAATTTGTATCCTAGCTGTATTTCCAAGCTTAAAACGCGAAATGAACATGCTGGTGTACAATACTATATTTTGAATGAATTTTTTCGCTGATTTTGTCATATTTAGGTAGAATTAGCTAAATAATACTGAACTGCAATGTTAAAGTATTCAAATTCATCAATTTTTAAAAATTTGTATCCTAGCTGTATTTCCAAGCTTAAAACGCGAAATGGACATGCTGGTATACAATACTATATTTTGAATGAATTTTTTCGCTGATTTTGTCATATTTAGGTAGAATTAGCTAAATAATACTGAACTGCAATGTTAAAGTATTCAAATTCATAAATTTTTAAAAATTTGTATCCTAGCTGTATTTCCAAGCTTAAAACGCGAAATGAACATGCTGGTGTACAATACTATATTTTGAATGAATTTTTTCGCTGATTTTGTCATATTTAGGTAGAATTAGCTAAATAATACTGAACTGCAATGTTAAAGTATTCAAATTCATCAATTTTTAAAAATTTGTATCCTAGCTGTATTTCCAAGCTTAAAACGCGAAAAGGACATGCTGGTATACAATAGTATATTTGGAATGAATTTTTTCGCTGATTTTGTCATATTTAGGTAGAATTAGCTAAATAATACTGAACTGCAATGTTAAAGTATTCAAATTCATCAATTTTTAAAAATTTGTATCCTAGCTGTATTTCCAAGCTTAAAACGCGAAATGAACATGCTGGTGTACAATACTATATTTTGAATGAATTTTTTCGCTGATTTTGTCATATTTAGGTAGAATTAGCTAAATAATACTGAACTGCAATGTTAAAGTATTCAAATTCATCAATTTTTAAAAATTTGTATCCTAGCTGTATTTCCAAGCTTAAAACGCGAAATGAACATACCTGGTGTACAATACTATATTTTGAATGAATTTTTTCGCTGATTTTGTCATATTTAGGTAGAATTAGCTAAATAATACTGAACTGCAATGTTAAAGTATTCAAATTCATCAATTTTTAAAAATTTGTATCCTAGCTGTATTTCCAAGCTTAAAACGCGAAATGGACATGCTGGTATACAATAGTATATTTGGAATAAATTTTTTCACTGATTTTGTCATATTTAGGTAGAATTAGCTAAATAATACTGAACTGCAATGTTAAAGTATTCAAATTCATCAATTTTTAAAAATTTGTATCCTAGCTGTATTTCCAAGCTTAAAACGCGATATGAACATGCTGGTATACAATAATATATTTTGAATGAATTTTTTCACTGATTTTGTCATATTTAGGTAGAATTAGCTAAATAATACTGAACTGCAATGTTAAAGTATTCAAATTCATCAATTTTTAAAAATTTGTATCCTAGCTGTATTTCCAAGCTTAAAACGGGAAATGAACATGCTGGTGTACAATACTATATTTTGAATGAATTTTTTCGCTGATTTTGTCATATTTAGGTAGAATTAGCTAAATAATACTGAACTGCAATGTTAAAGTATTCAAATTCATCAATTTTTAAAAATTTGTATCCTAGCTGTATTTCCAAGCTTAAAATGCGAAATTGACATGCTGGTATACAATACTATATTTTGAATGAATTTTTTCGCTGATTTTGTCATATTTAGGTAGAATTAGCTAAATAATACTGAACTGCAATGTTAAAGTATTCAAATTCATCAATTTTTAAAAATTTGTATCCTAGCTGTATTTCCAAGCTTAAAACGCGAAATGGACATGCTGGTATACAATAGTATATTTGGAATAAATTTTTTCGCTGATTTTGTCATATTTAGGTAGAATTAGCTAAATAATACTGAACTGCAATGTTAAAGTATTCAAATTCATCAATTTTTAAAAATTTGTATCCTAGCTGTATTTCCAAGCTTAAAACGCGAAATGGACAT
This sequence comes from Epiperipatus broadwayi, assembly GCA_028023455.1. Taxonomy (NCBI): domain Eukaryota; kingdom Metazoa; phylum Onychophora; class Udeonychophora; order Euonychophora; family Peripatidae; genus Epiperipatus; species Epiperipatus broadwayi. The sequence continues at coordinate 599,408 of JAQFVV010006621.1, read as the reverse complement.
GCTGGTATACAATACTATATTTTGAATGAATTTTTTCGCTGATTTTGTCATATTTAGGTAGAATTAGCTAAATAATACTGAACTGCAATGTTAAAGTATTCAAATTCATCAATTTTTAAAAATTTGTATCCTAGCTGTATTTCCAAGCTTAAAACGCGAAATGGAACATGCTGGTATACAATAGTATATTTGGAATGAATTTTTTCGCTGATTTTGTCATATTTAGGTAGAATTAGCTAAATAATACTGAACTGCAATGTTAAAGTATTCAAATTCATCAATTTTTAAAAATTTGTATCCTAGCTGTATTTCCAAGCTTAAAACGCGAAATGAACATGCTGGTGTACAATACTATATTTTGAATGAATTTTTTCGCTGATTTTGTCATATTTAGGTAGAATTAGCTAAATAATACTGAACTGCAATGTTAAAGTATTCAAATTCATCAATTTTTAAAAATTTGTATCCTAGCTGTATTTCCAAGCTTAAAACGCGAAATGGACATGCTGGTGTACAATAGTATATTTGGAATAAATTTTTTCGCTGATTTTGTCATATTTAGGTAGAATTAGCTAAATAATACTGAACTGCAATGTTAAAGTATTCAAATTCATCAATTTTTTAAAAATTTGTATCCTAGCTGTATTTCCAAGCTTAAAACGCGAAATGGACATGCTGGTATACAATACTATATTTTGAATGAATTTTTTCGCTGATTTTGTCATATTTAGGTAGAATTAGCTAAATAATACTGAACTGCAATGTTAAAGTATTCAAATTCATCAATTTTTAAAAATTTGTATCCTAGCTGTATTTCCAAGCTTAAAACGCGAAATGAACATGCTGGTATACAATACTATATTTTGAATGAATTTTTTCGCTGATTTTGTCATATTTAGGTAGAATTAGCTAAATAATACTGAACTGCAATGTTAAAGTATTCAAATTCATCAATTTTTAAAAATTTGTATCCTAGCTGTATTTCCAAGCTTAAAACGCGAAATGAACATGCTGGTGTACAATACTATATTTTGAATGAATTTTTTCGCTGATTTTGTCATATTTAGGTAGAATTAGCTAAATAATACTGAACTGCAATGTTAAAGTATTCAAATTCATCAATTTTTAAAAATTTGTATCCTAGCTGTATTTCCAAGCTTAAAACGCGAAATGAACATACCTGGTGTACAATACTATATTTTGAATGAATTTTTTCGCTGATTTTGTCATATTTAGGTAGAATTAGCTAAATAATACTGAACTGCAATGTTAAAGTATTCAAATTCATCAATTTTTAAAAATTTGTATCCTAGCTGTATTTCCAAGCTTAAAACGCGAAATGAACATGCTGGTGTACAATACTATATTTTGAATGAATTTTTTCGCTGATTTTGTCATATTTAGGTAGAATTAGCTAAATAATACTGAACTGCAATGTTAAAGTATTCAAATTCATCAATTTTTAAAAATTTGTATCCTAGCTGTATTTCCAAGCTTAAAACGCGATTGGAACATGCTGGTGTACAATACTATATTTTGAATGAATTTTTTCGCTGATTTTGTCATATTTAGGTAGAATTAGCTAAATAATACTGAACTGCAATGTTAAAGTATTCAAATTCATCAATTTTTAAAAATTTGTATCCTAGCTGTATTTCCAAGCTTAAAACGCGAAATGAACATGCTGGTATACAATAGTATATTTTGAATGAATTTTTTCACTGATTTTGTCATATTTAGGTAGAATTAGCTAAATAATACTGAACTGCAATGTTAAAGTATTCAAATTATCAATTTTTAAAAATTTGTATCCTAGCTGTATTTCCAAGCTTAAAACGCGATTGGAACATGCTGGTGTACAATACTATATTTTGAATGAATTTTTTCGCTGATTTTGTCATATTTAGGTAGAATTAGCTAAATAATACTGAACTGCAATGTTAAAGTATTCAAATTCATCAATTTTTAAAAATTTGTATCCTAGCTGTATTTCCAAGCTTAAAACGCGAAATGAACATGCTGGTGTACAATACTATATTTTGAATGAATTTTTTCGCTGATTTTGTCATATTTAGGTAGAATTAGCTAAATAATACTGAACTGCAATGTTAAAGTATTCAAATTCATCAATTTTTAAAAATTTGTATCCTAGCTGTATTTCCAAGCTTAAAACGCGAAATGGACATGCTGGTATACAATACTATATTTTGAATGAATTTTTTCGCTGATTTTGTCATATTTAGGTAGAATTAGCTAAATAATACTGAACTGCAATGTTAAAGTATTCAAATTCATCAATTTTTAAAAATTTGTATCCTAGCTGTATTTCCAAGCTTAAAACGCGAAATGAACATGCTGGTATACAATACTATATTTTGAATGAATTTTTTCGCTGATTTTGTCATATTTAGGTAGAATTAGCTAAATAATACTGAACTGCAATGTTAAAGTATTCAAATTCATCAATTTTTAAAAATTTGTATCCTAGCTGTATTTCCAAGCTTAAAACGCGAAATGGACATGCTGGTATACAATAGTATATTTTGAATAAATTTTTTCACTGATTTTGTCATATTTAGGTAGAATTAGCTAAATAATACTGAACTGCAATGTTAAAGTATTCAAATTCATCAATTTTTAAAAATTTGTATCCTAGCTGTATTTCCAAGCTTAAAACGCGATTGGAACATGCTGGTGTACAATACTATATTTTGAATGAATTTTTTCGCTGATTTTGTCATATTTAGGTAGAATTAGCTAAATAATACTGAACTGCAATGTTAAAGTATTCAAATTCATCAATTTTTAAAAATTTGTATCCTAGCTGTATTTCCAAGCTTAAAACGCGAAATGGACATGCTGGTATACAATACTATATTTTGAATGAATTTTTTCGCTGATTTTGTCATATTTAGGTAGAATTAGCTAAATAATACTGAACTGCAATGTTAAAGTATTCAAATTCATCAATTTTTAAAAATTTGTATCCTAGCTGTATTTCCAAGCTTAAAACGCGAAATGGAACATGCTGGTGTACAATACTATATTTGGAATGAATTTTTTCGCTGATTTTGTCATATTTAGGTAGAATTAGCTAAATAATACTGAACTGCAATGTTAAAGTATTCAAATTCATCAATTTTTAAAAATTTGTATCCTAGCTGTATTTCCAAGCTTAAAACGCGAAATGAACATGCTGGTGTACAATACTATATTTTGAATGAATTTTTTCGCTGATTTTGTCATATTTAGGTAGAATTAGCTAAATAATACTGAACTGCAATGTTAAAGTATTCAAATTCATCAATTTTTAAAAATTTGTATCCTAGCTGTATTTCCAAGCTTAAAACGCGAAATGAACATGCTGGTGTACAATACTATATTTTGAATGAATTTTTTTCGCTGATTTTGTCATATTTAGGTAGAATTAGCTAAATAATACTGAACTGCAATGTTAAAGTATTCAAATTCATCAATTTTTAAAAATTTGTATCCTAGCTGTATTTCCAAGCTTAAAACGCGAAATGAACATGCTGGTATACAATAGTATATTTGGAATTAATTTTTTCGCTGATTTTGTCATATTTAGGTAGAATTAGCTAAATAATACTGAACTGCAATGTTAAAGTATTCAAATTCATCAATTTTTAAAAATTTGTATCCTAGCTGTATTTCCAAGCTTAAAACGCGATTGGAACATGCTGGTGTACAATACTATATTTTGAATGAATTTTTTCGCTGATTTTGTCATATTTAGGTAGAATTAGCTAAATAATACTGAACTGCAATGTTAAAGTATTCAAATTCATCAATTTTTAAAAATTTGTATCCTAGCTGTATTTCCAAGCTTAAAACGCGAAATGAACATGCTGGTGTACAATACTATATTTTGAATGAATTTTTTCGCTGATTTTGTCATATTTAGGTAGAATTAGCTAAATAATACTGAACTGCAATGTTAAAGTATTCAAATTCATCAATTTTTAAAAATTTGTATCCTAGCTGTATTTCCAAGCTTAAAACGCGAAATGAACATGCTGGTGTACAATACTATATTTTGAATGAATTTTTTCGCTGATTTTGTCATATTTAGGTAGAATTAGCTAAATAATACTGAACTGCAATGTTAAAGTATTCAAATTCATCAATTTTTAAAAATTTGTATCCTAGCTGTATTTCCAAGCTTAAAACGTGAAATGGACATGCTGGTATACAATAGTATATTTTGAATGAATTTTTTAGCTGATTTTGTCATATTTAGGTAGAATTAGCTAAATAATACTGAACTGCAATGTTAAAGTATTCAAATTCATCAATTTTTAAAAATTTGTATCCTAGCTGTATTTCCAAGCTTAAAACGCGAAATGAACATGCTGGTGTACAATACTATATTTTGAATGAATTTTTTCGCTGATTTTGTCATATTTAGGTAGAATTAGCTAAATAATACTGAACTGCAATGTTAAAGTATTCAAATTCATCAATTTTTAAAAATTTGTATCCTAGCTGTATTTCCAAGCTTAAAACGCGAAATGAACATGCTGGTGTACAATACTATATTTTGAATGAATTTTTTCGCTGATTTTGTCATATTTAGGTAGAATTAGCTAAATAATACTGAACTGCAATGTTAAAGTATTTAAATTCATCAATTTTTAAAAATTTGTATCCTAGCTGTATTTCCAAGCTTAAAACGTGAAATGGACATGCTGGTATACAATAGTATATTTGGAATAAATTTTTTCACTGATTTTGTCATATTTAGGTAGAATTAGCTAAATAATACTGAACTGCAATGTTAAAGTATTCAAATTCATCAATTTTTAAAAATTTGTATCCTAGCTGTATTTCCAAGCTTAAAACGCGAAATGAACATGCTGGTGTACAATACTATATTTTGAATGAATTTTTTCGCTGATTTTGTCATATTTAGGTAGAATTAGCTAAATAATACTGAACTGCAATGTTAAAGTATTCAAATTCATCAATTTTTAAAAATTTGTATCCTAGCTGTATTTCCAAGCTTAAAACGCGAAATGAACATGCTGGTGTACAATACTATATTTTGAATGAATTTTTTCGCTGATTTTGTCATATTTAGGTAGAATTAGCTAAATAATACTGAACTGCAATGGTAAAGTATTCAAATTCATCAATTTTTAAAAATTTGTATCCTAGCTGTATTTCCAAGCTTAAAAAGCGAAATGAACATGCTGGTGTACAATACTATATTTTGAATGAATTTTTTCGCTGATTTTGTCATATTTAGGTAGAATTAGCTAAATAATACTGAACTGCAATGTTAAAGTATTCAAATTCATCAATTTTTAAAAATTTGTATCCTAGCTGTATTTCCAAGCTTAAAACGCGATTGGAACATGCTGGTGTACAATACTATATTTTGAATGAATTTTTTCGCTGATTTTGTCATATTTAGGTAGAATTAGCTAAATAATACTGAACTGCAATGTTAAAGTATTCAAATTCATCAATTTTTAAAAATTTGTATCCTAGCTGTATTTCCAAGCTTAAAACGCGAAATGGACATGCTGGTATACAATAGTATATTTTGAATGAATTTTTTCACTGATTTTGTCATATTTAGGTAGAATTAGCTAAATAATACTGAACTGCAATGTTAAAGTATTCAAATTCATCAATTTTTAAAAATTTGTATCCTAGCTGTATTTCCAAGCTTAAAACGCGAAATGAACATGCTGGTGTACAATACTATATTTTGAATGAATTTTTTCGCTGATTTTGTCATATTTAGGTAGAATTAGCTAAATAATACTGAACTGCAATGTTAAAGTATTCAAATTCATCAATTTTTAAAAATTTGTATCCTAGCTGTATTTCCAAGCTTAAAACGCGAAATGGACATGCTGGTATACAATACTATATTTTGAATGAATTTTTTCGCTGATTTTGTCATATTTAGGTAGAATTAGCTAAATAATACTGAACTGCAATGTTAAAGTATTCAAATTCATCAATTTTTAAAAATTTGTATCCTAGCTGTATTTCCAAGCTTAAAACGCGATTGGAACATGCTGGTGTACAATACTATATTTTGAATGAATTTTTTCGCTGATTTTGTCATATTTAGGTAGAATTAGCTAAATAATACTGAACTGCAATGTTAAAGTATTCAAATTCATCAATTTTTAAAAATTTGTATCCTAGCTGTATTTCCAAGCTTAAAATGCGAAATTGACATGCTGGTGTACAATACTATATTTTGAATGAATTTTTTCGCTGATTTTGTCATATTTAGGTAGAATTAGCTAAATAATACTGAACTGCAATGTTAAAGTATTCAAATTCATCAATTTTTAAAAATTTGTATCCTAGCTGTATTTCCAAGCTTAAAACGCGAAATGAACATGCTGGTGTACAATACTATATTTTGAATGAATTTTTTCGCTGATTTTGTCATATTTAGGTAGAATTAGCTAAATAATACTGAACTGCAATGTTAAAGTATTCAAATTCATCAATTTTTAAAAATTTGTATCCTAGCTGTATTTCCAAGCTTAAAACGCGAAAGGAACATGCTGGTGTACAATACTATATTTTGAATGAATTTTTTCGCTGATTTTGTCATATTTAGGTAGAATTAGCTAAATAATACTGAACTGCAATGTTAAAGTATTCAAATTCATCAATTTTTAAAAATTTGTATCCTAGCTGTATTTCCAAGCTTAAAACGCGAAATGGAACATGCTGGTGTACAATACTATATTTTGAATGAATTTTTTCGCTGATTTTGTCATATTTAGGTAGAATTAGCTAAATAATACTGAACTGCAATGTTAAAGTATTCAAATTCATCAATTTTTAAAAATTTGTATCCTAGCTTTATTTCCAAGCTTGAAACGCGAAATGGACATGCTGGTATACAATAGTATATTTGGAATTAATTTTTTCGCTGATTTTGTCATATTTAGGTAGAATTAGCTAAATAATACTGAACTGCAATGTTAAAGTATTCAAATTCATCAATTTTTAAAAATTTGTATCCTAGCTGTATTTCCAAGCTTAAAACGCGAAATGAACATGCTGGTGTACAATACTATATTTTGAATGAATTTTTTCGCTGATTTTGTCATATTTAGGTAGAATTAGCTAAATAATACTGAACTGCAATGTTAAAGTATTCAAATTCATCAATTTTTAAAAATTTGTATCCTAGCTGTATTTCCAAGCTTAAAACGCGAAATGGACATGCTGGTATACAATACTATATTTTGAATGAATTTTTTCGCTGATTTTGTCATATTTAGGTAGAATTAGCTAAATAATACTGAACTGCAATGTTAAAGTATTCAAATTCATCAATTTTTAAAAATTTGTATCCTAGCTGTATTTCCAAGCTTAAAACGCGAAATGAACATGCTGGTGTACAATACTATATTTTGAATGAATTTTTTCGCTGATTTTGTCATATTTAGGTAGAATTAGCTAAATAATACTGAACTGCAATGTTAAAGTATTCAAATTCATCAATTTTTAAAAATTTGTTACCTAGCCGTATTTCCAAGCTTGAAACGTGAAATGGACATGCTGGTATACAATAGTATATTTGGAATAAATTTTTTCACTGATTTTGTCATATTTAGGTAGAATTAGCTAAATAATACTGAACTGCAATGTTAAAGTATTCAAATTCATCAATTTTTAAAAATTTGTATCCTAGCTGTATTTCCAAGCTTAAAACGCGATTGGAACATGCTGGTGTACAATACTATATTTTGAATGAATTTTTTCGCTGATTTTGTCATATTTAGGTAGAATTAGCTAAATAATACTGAACTGCAATGTTAAAGTATTCAAATTCATCAATTTTTAAAAATTTGTATCCTAGCTGTATTTCCAAGCTTAAAACGCGAAATGAACATGCTGGTGTACAATACTATATTTTGAATGAATTTTTTCGCTGATTTTGTCATATTTAGGTAGAATTAGCTAAATAATACTGAACTGCAATGTTAAAGTATTCAAATTCATCAATTTTTAAAAATTTGTATCCTAGCTGTATTTCCAAGCTTAAAACGTGAAATGGACATGCTGGTATACAATACTATATTTTGAATGAATTTTTTCGCTGATTTTGTCATATTTAGGTAGAATTAGCTAAATAATACTGAACTGCAATGTTAAAGTATTTGAAATTCATCAATTTTTAAAAATTTGTATCCTAGCTGTATTTCCAAGCTTAAAACGCGAAATGAACATGCTGGTGTACAATACTATATTTTGAATGAATTTTTTCGCTGATTTTGTCATATTTAGGTAGAATTAGCTAAATAATACTGAACTGCAATGTTAAAGTATTCAAATTCATCAATTTTTAAAAATTTGTATCCTAGCTGTATTTCCAAGCTTAAAACGCGAAATGAACATGCTGGTGTACAATACTATATTTTGAATGAATTTTTTCGCTGATTTTGTCATATTTAGGTAGAATTAGCTAAATAATACTGAACTGCAATGGTAAAGTATTCAAATTCATCAATTTTTAAAAATTTGTATCCTAGCTGTATTTCCAAGCTTAAAACGCGATTGGAACATGCTGGTGTACAATACTATATTTTGAATGAATTTTTTCGCTGATTTTGTCATATTTAGGTAGAATTAGCTAAATAATACTGAACTGCAATGTTAAAGTATTCAAATTCATCAATTTTTAAAAATTTGTATCCTAGCTGTATTTCCAAGCTTAAAACGCGAAATGGACATGCTGGTATACAATACTATATTTTGAATGAATTTTTTCGCTGATTTTGTCATATTTAGGTAGAATTAGCTAAATAATACTGAACTGCAATGTTAAAGTATTCAAATTCATCAATTTTTAAAAATTTGTATCCTAGCTGTATTTCCAAGCTTAAAACGCGAAATGGACATGCTGGTATACAATAGTATATTTTGAATGAATTTTTTCGCTGATTTTGTCATATTTAGGTAGAATTAGCTAAATAATACTGAACTGCAATGTTAAAGTATTCAAATTCATCAATTTTTAAAAATTTGTATCCTAGCTGTATTTCCAAGCTTAAAACGCGATTGGAACATGCTGGTGTACAATACTATATTTTGAATGAATTTTTTCGCTGATTTTGTCATATTTAGGTAGAATTAGCTAAATAATACTGAACTGCAATGTTAAAGTATTCAAATTCATCAATTTTTAAAAATTTGTATCCTAGCTGTATTTCCAAGCTTAAAACGCGAAATGGACATGCTGGTATACAATACTATATTTTGAATGAATTTTTTCGCTGATTTTGTCATATTTAGGTAGAATTAGCTAAATAATACTGAACTGCAATGTTAAAGTATTCAAATTCATCAATTTTTAAAAATTTGTATCCTAGCTGTATTTCCAAGCTTAAAACGCGATTGGAACATGCTGGTGTACAATACTATATTTTGAATGAATTTTTTCGCTGATTTTGTCATATTTAGGTAGAATTAGCTAAATAATACTGAACTGCAATGTTAAAGTATTCAAATTCATCAATTTTTAAAAATTTGTATCCTAGCTGTATTTCCAAGCTTAAAACGCGAAATGGACATGCTGGTATACAATACTATATTTTGAATGAATTTTTTCGCTGATTTTGTCATATTTAGGTAGAATTAGCTAAATAATACTGAACTGCAATGTTAAAGTATTCAAATTCATCAATTTTTAAAAATTTGTATCCTAGCTGTATTTCCAAGCTTAAAACGCGAAATGAACATGCTGGTGTACAATACTATATTTTGAATGAATTTTTTCGCTGATTTTGTCATATTTAGGTAGAATTAGCTAAATAATACTGAACTGCAATGTTAAAGTATTCAAATTCATCAATTTTTAAAAATTTGTATCCTAGCTGTATTTCCAAGCTTAAAACGCGAAATGAACATGCTGGTGTACAATACTATATTTTGAATGAATTTTTTCGCTGATTTTGTCATATTTAGGTAGAATTAGCTAAATAATACTGAACTGCAATGTTAAAGTATTCAAATTCATCAATTTTTAAAAATTTGTATCCTAGCTGTATTTCCAAGCTTAAAACGCGAAATGAACATGCTGGTGTACAATACTATATTTTGAATGAATTTTTTCGCTGATTTTGTCATATTTAGGTAGAATTAGCTAAATAATACTGAACTGCAATGTTAAAGTATTCAAATTCATCAATTTTTAAAAATTTGTATCCTAGCTGTATTTCCAAGCTTAAAACGCGAAATGGACATGCTGGTATACAATACTATATTTTGAATGAATTTTTTCGCTGATTTTGTCATATTTAGGTAGAATTAGCTAAATAATACTGAACTGCAATGTTAAAGTATTCAAATTCATCAATTTTTAAAAATTTGTATCCTAGCTGTATTTCCAAGCTTAAAACGCGATTGGAACATGCTGGTGTACAATACTATATTTTGAATGAATTTTTTCGCTGATTTTGTCATATTTAGGTAGAATTAGCTAAATAATACTGAACTGCAATGTTAAAGTATTCAAATTCATTAATTTTAGCTTTTAGTTTTTACTTACGATAATAAAAAAAAAAATTAATTCTAATTTTAAATTAATGTAACAACATATACCATTACAATATATTGTAATAGTATTTAATATGCCATTACATTAATTTAAGATTAAAATAAAAACTTAAGTTCGTAAATAAAAACTAAAAGCTAAAAAATTAAAGAGTTGTTAAACATATATATATTCACACAGATGCAAAACTTTAAAAGTATTATATATATATAAAAGTATTTGAACATACTTTTTTTTTATAAAAAAAGATAAAAGATCTAAGTATAAAATATTTTAGTAAAAAGTAATGTAAGTAAAAATAGAAACAGGTATTAATTAATTCCTGAAATCTCAAAATGAAAATGATTATGTTATTTATTATTGAAAAGCAAACTAGCCCTTGGGGATCTTATATAATTAAAAGTCAGATGAAAGATATAGATAAAAATTAAATATTGTTTTTAGTGCTGAAGTAGAATGTCCAATAGAAGCAGAAACCAATGCTTGTACCCTAATGAAAATGATTGATTATTCAGTGAATCCGGATGATGTGTATAAAAAGAAAAATATTGAAATTAAGGACAGTTCCAGCTTGATTTTTTTTGAGAAGGGTGATAAGACACACTTGTCACCCTCTCTTTTATTTCAAAGGAAATGACTGTTGAATTATGAATGGTACTATTGCAGACCCCAAATCATCAGGGTTCTGCAATAAAATAATACCAGGATTGAACCAGCTAAGGCCACCTTCAGATAGACCTGTCTTCAAATAAAGATTTTGTGGAAATTGGCAGCAGGTACCGGGAGCTTTTTATTGTAAGATATAAACTGAAAACTTTAAAAAAAAAAAATTAAGATCTTTCAAGATTTGACAAGCTAAATGTATTTTTTTTAAAATGAACTTTAATCTGACTTTTCAAATCAATTATTAATGTTTAATTTTTATAAATCTGAGCTTGCTAAGTTAATCATTTCCATTTTTTATTAATATTTATTGAATAAATTATATAAATGTTAAATTTAAGTTGGGCATGAATGGTTGCATAGATTTGTAAAGTTATATTAATTAATTAAGGGAGGGTTAATCTTGGGTTATTTGTTTCGTAGTTAAATTGGGTTAGTCAGTTGGATATATTGGTTTAATTAGTAAATGTAGCATGAGATTCACTATGTGCAGGATCCTATTATATGCTGCACTTGGGCAAAATAAACCCCATATCTCACTGACCATTGAAAGCAGACAATATTCCCTGATCATTGGGTCACCCCTTTTAGCCTATGGAATGGGATAGTAAGATGGAAAATGCAGTCCCTTCCTATGGAGTTTTTTATTGTTCTTCTCACCAGAGAGATGTAGTATTCCTGTACTGGATGAGAGTCAATGTCTTCTATAACCATGCTGTTTAGATGTACATTCCTGACAGTATGGTATTTTTGCTGTCATATTCATGCTGCATTGAATACATCGATATATCAGATGGATTGATGTTGGTTTGACTGCAAACTTTTGGCCTAAGGTTAAATAAGGGATAGAATATTTTCTTTTCAAATGCAATCTATGTAGTTTATTCATACTCGACACTCAAAATAAAATATTAAATTCATCTATGCGAATCGTTTAAAATAAAAATTTAAATTTAAAAATTAATAGCCAATCTAAAATAATAAATTTTATTCCTCAATTTTATTTATATGTGCATTAATAAATGTTCATGTTTAATTACTGGGAGTGGCTTATTTCATTTTGTTTTTAAATATTAATATATTTCTTTTAAGCAAGTTTTATATTAAATCTCTGCATCTCCATGAACTAGTAACTAGGGCTGATGGTCAGAATAAAATATATATATAAATTTTGAATCTTAACTTATGTATCTACCTACTATATAAATTTTCCAGGTTCCAAATGCTTGGTGGCACCCTGTACAGCAGATATGGTAAGACTTCAACTTCCACTTCTCCCCGACCATTATAATATGTTGTACATGTATATTTTTGAATGAATATATGTTCACCAATAACAATTAATTTAATATATTTCTTTAATTATTTTTTAAATATCTAGTTATTCCTATTGATTATACATTATATCAATTGTAAACATTGATCCATTTAATAAAATATATTCTTTTTTTAAGTCATATATAATATATACTATTTCTTATTTAAATTTCCATTATTGATGTTATTATAAATTTATCTTTTTGTTCTATATATATATATATATATATATATAACAAAAAGATAAATTTATAATATATATATATATATATATATATATATATATATTAAAAAACAACAATGTTGTTTTAGATGTTTATAAAAAAGTCGATTAGTTAGTAGTGGGTAAATTAGAAAAGTTTTTAGTATACATTATAAATACTTTAAACAGGTTTTTAACCTGTATTCAATATGCTTTAAAATTTGTAATAATCAAGCATATTTTGCTGAAAGAGGGAACCTTCTAAACCACAACACAAGATAGCCACTTTTATAAAGATAAAAGCAGCCATCTTATCTTTAACCTAAATGTCCACTTATATAGGCGAATCTGAAGCATCTTGATTTGGAAGCATGAAGTAGTTGTTTTCTCCACTGTTCAAGTCCACTATTTCCTTTACAAATTTACATACATAAAATCTTGCGATTTACAGCGAGTTAATATTACAATCTTAATGTTGGAAATTCTATAAACTATTGAAGAGTAGTAATTAATTTATTGAGCACACAGAAAGCATATATAAATACTTTAAACAAGCTTTAACATATAAAATTTGTAATAACCAAGCATATTTTACATATGCTTTCTGTGCACTCAATAAATTAATTACTACTTTTCAATAGTTTATAGAATTTCCAACATTAAGATCATAGCATTAACTTGCTCTAAAATGCAAGATTTTGCATAAGTTAATTTGTAAAGGCAATAGTGGACTTAAACAATGGAGAAAACAACTACTTCATGCTTCCAAATCAAGATGCTTCAGATTCACCTATATAAGTGGACATTTAGGTTAAAGATAAGATAGCCACTCTTATCTTTATAAAAGTCACTATCTTGTGTTGTGGTTTGGAAGGTATCCTCTATCGGCAAATATGCTTGATTATTATGAATTTTAAAGTGCGTGGAATACAGTTTAAAGCCTGTTTAAAGTATTTACATATGCTTTCTGTGTGCTCAATAAATTAATTACTACTCTTTAATATATATTATGTATAGTAATATTGTAGAAGAAAGCTTGTCTTCACACATGCACTATAGAATTGATACATACTCAGCCAGATTAAAACTAGTTTCCTGCCACAATATTACATATATATTAAATCATTATAATTATTAAATTATTTTAATAAAAAGCTAAATATAAAAAAAAACAATTATTAATAACAGAAAATGTAATAAAAAATAGTGAATATTATATATGATTTTTAAAAAAAAAAAAAAAATTTTAGTGAAAGGATCAATGTTGAACAAAATAATATATAAAGATAAAAACAAATATTTTATTAATTTAGAGATTATAAGATCATAGACTTATAATTGATATAATATATAATGAAAAATAATAATTCGAGGATATTAAAAAAAAAGGAAATATAATATATTAAAATAATGATTATTTATGAAGATAAATACATAAAAAAAATACATGTACAACACACACATGTTTTAATTTTGAATTTAACGCTATGTATTTTATTTAGTTTTTATTTCATTTCATTTTATTATATGTAATTCATTTTATTATTTTATTAGTTGTTTTATAATTTGGGCTACTTTTTTTCTTTATTCTATTAATTATATTATTATCTATGTGTTTGTTGTATTTTATTTATTAATATATTACAGTTCTGAAGAAGACAGCAGAACAGTCAACATATCAGATTGTATATATTTGCTACAAAGTTTTTCCAGTAAGGTGTACAGATTGTCATTATATAAAAACAGTTTTATTAAGAATAGTTATACCAACATTAAACAGCTCACTAATTACAATTGCTTGACTAGCTACATTCAGAATTTGAAAAGTTTATGTTCCAAAAAAGTTTATTCATTCTTTATCTCTACTATAATTTTTTAAAAAATGAAATCATCTTTATTATGATCCTACTTTTTATATTATTCTTAGTTTTATTAACATCCTAAGTTCTTTTAAACTCAAAAGTAAAATCTTGCAAGAACAAATATTTAAACAAGCTCTATTTAGAATTCAAATCATTTAAAAAAGCTTTTTTACATTTATAAGTTCAAGGGGTTATCGGGTTTATAGTTTCTTAGGCATACAATCATTTAAATAATGAAATCTCATCTCAGAATCGGTTAGAGTTCCAAATGATTATTTATAACACTTCTTTCTCATTGCTTTACAAAATCTATAAGACTATATAAATAATAAAATGTTGAAAAAAAAAAAACAGGAAAAAGAAATGAGTAGTAATCAAGATATAACATTGGTATGGATTCTTCAAGTTTTCAATAAAAGACTCTCACCAGATTGATGAATTTTAAAATATCATATAAAACATTTACCAGACACGTGAATTTAATGGAGCAGGTTTCAAGTGGTTTTAAGTGATAATCTATTGATGAAAAGAATTCTGGGTGCTGTCAGTTTTTATGTGAGATTTAAAATGGTATTTTCTATTTTGAGAATTATTAAATATATAGATTGTGCAATAATATATTGCAGTATAAGTATTTTATCAAGGCTTTCTCTTATAAGAAAACATAAAATGATTGATGCATGAATAATAAAGCTTTTATAGTCATTTTATTACTATGATTAATTTAGATTCATTTATGATAAATTAAAAGTAGCATGCAGATGTGAAAATTATATCAGCAACCTTATTTAATCAAAGTAATGCACTCCTTTATATAGTGATAATGATAGTTTTAATTTTTCCAGAAAAAATTGATACAAATATTTATATCATCACTTTTCAAAATATATACATTTTACCTAATGAAATAAATACATTCAAATAAATAAACTTAAAACATCTTTTTAAATAACAGAATGAGTAGATTTTGATAAAACAATCAGAAAAAATATAAAATATGGTGTAATATATTAGTATAAGAATTACTAATATTTTTTAGAATACATTAATACATAATATTGCATCACATAATATAAAAGATACATTTATTGTCCAATATATAAAAATAAAAAAATATAAGTAGTTATTCTAAAATATTGTTATTTACTTCAGCAAAAGTAATTATTTGGAAGAGATTATTTTTTGTCATAGATAAGTGATTGCTACAAATGTGGTTATAGAAAATCAAGAAGCAAGTTAATAATTGGTTTGTATTGCCAGAAATGTAAAAAAAAGTGTTATATGTCAAAAATAATTTATTATATTGTATTAATTAATATGATCAAAAAATTTGACTTAGGTAAACAAAATGTTTCATGGTCTTGTTTAATAATAATTATTTGCATTAAGAAATTTATTCCTATTATATATTTTTATTTTTATGAGATGATAGAAAACATTATTATTTATGATGGAAAATCTGAGGATTTAAATTGAATACTGAAGCTGGAAATATAGTACATATTTCTGCTTCACCTAGTGCCAATGTCATCAGCACTTGTCTGGGTTTAAACCCAACCATATTAACTGACACCCATCTCATAATAGGTGGAAGTATATTTTAATATTATAATCTTGTATATTTTATTCTTATTTTGTGATTAAAACTAACCTTTTATAATAATTATTTATTTTATAATATTTGTAGAGCTATATTATGTTTATTTTATTAAGTTGGTATTTATATGTACATTAGGGGATCAATTGTATTTTGAAAGTTTCTATTTAAGTTTTAGTCAAATACTAAATGTGAAAGTCATTGTACATAATTCCTAAAATTTTTCTAACCTAAACTTTAATTAAATAGATTTTGTTAGTACAATGACTGATAAACTTAATATGCTTGTTGTTGTTTTTTTTTAATTAGCAAATCAACCCTTGGGGCATGTTCAGGCAGAGTTATAGATTTTCCCTCCAAGCAGGCACCAACCTCACAGAACTGCTTAAATAAATTACAATTGGTGGAGGCCAGTGTAGATTCAATCCGATAGATAAAGATCAGAACATATAAATAGTGAAAAGTTTGATAAGAGAGAGGAGTTTTTACTGAAGAGTGATTAATCTATATACAAGACATCGTACCTAAAAGAATGGCTGGCTAAAAGATCGACCGTGCTTCCCGGAGCTTTGTCTCACCAGCTCATCAAGGCCATCCACTGCTGTCAACATCTAGTGGAGCCTATCTGTGTCCAGAAAACCTGCTAATACTCTGACTGTAACTGCCTCTATCAAGCCGTGAAACATTTCCAATAGGTATTATTATAATCTCGAATAATCTATCAAGATCTCTTCCCATGTATTTTTTATTTTTTTTATATATATATGTCTGTGAATCTAATTTTGCTCTCAAATGATTTCTTTATATTTAATCCTATTCTCATATGCTTTTTAACTTTCTTTTTCTTAATTTCGGTGCGGTCATTTATTTATAGATATTTATGACTTGATTATATATATATGTTTTTTTGATTTTATTTATTAATTTGCCAATCTAAGCAAACTGGCGATTTTTAATTTATAAAAATCTTTTCTGTCATTTTTTTTTATTCATACAAAGGTTATTAACATCCCCTTAAAATATATGTAATGCATTATAAATTAATACGTTCGCCAGATTGTTTTATGAATCAACATTGTAGGTTCATTTTTTTTAATATAAAAATTGATTTGTTTAACCCGGTGAAAATCCAGAACTTTGGCTAATTAACGCTTTGATATCATATAAAATATTATTTATTCACTTCTGAAAGAGTGACTTATTAATTGTTTTTCTATGTATAACTGCTATTTCTTTTAGTTTTCATACTCTTAAAATATATGCTTTAATATTTTCCGTTATTATAAAACCAACGAAGGTGGGATTGATTTGTTTTAAATGGTAGGAAAGGAAGGGGGAAATCTTAATGTTTCTATTATTAATTAGAATCCTAACGTATGTGAAATATTCTCCCTATATATATATTATAAATGCATTGCGTGTTATAGTATTTCAAATAAGGGTCATTTATTTTGAAGCTGTAAATTTATTCAATGTTTTTAATGACATCCATTCATTATTGCGTTTCTGACATTTAGCCGGTCTTTGTGTTTACGTGCTTCTAATCTGGGAGTTGCGACAAGTTCGAACTCATAGATTTCTTATATCTCGTTCCATAGATAGTTGAGCTATCTGGAACCACTTTCTTCATATAAAATGCATCTAGCTGTGACCCACAAGTTTGGCACATGCTATGCCCATCTACTCACTTCGTATATAAAAGGCCTCTCGCATTGGTTATACCAGCAAAAGTCTGGGCCACGCCATGCCTATCCGTTTTTCTCTAAGCACCACCCAAGAAGGGGGTGTGAGATGTCGTTTTTCATCCAGAAGCACGACCTTTTTCCTCGTAGTTATTTTTAGGCTATTATGTCAGCACCGCAAACTTCGTCGTATTATTACTTCTTTTGCTTCATGACCCCGTTTTAATGCTATAATATTAAAATTAAGCTTTGTTTAATATATATATATAAATGCCAATTACTTTTATTATTTAAGTTTATTTCAATCTTATTCAGTCCCACCATCGTAATTTATATATCTATTTAAGAGTATCTATGTGCCTTGGGGAAAAATAAAGCGTTCGTTTTACTATTGTTAAATAATTTTTCATTGGATATTTTTTCTTCTAATCAAATGTCATTTTCAAATGTGTTTTTCAAAGGTATCCTATTTATTTTCATGACTTCGATGGCATGAAAATGATTTATCTTATATCTGTAATGAATCTCAGAACGCTCCCCTATCATATGTTAGTCACCACGTTTCAGAACCATAACCCAAAGCGTTAATGGCAATTTTATGTAATCCTTTGTAATAATAAATTGGCATCTTAATATTAGACCCACCAAAGATGTGTGTTTATTTATAATATATCATTTAGCTAATAAAGAGCATATGAGAAATAATAGCATGAATGACACTATGTAATCGCTTGCTCATTCACACACACACTAACATAATTTATTTATAAATGTATATAACTAATTTTTCATTATATTAAAATATATTTTGTCTAACTTATTTGAGTAGTTCGAATTCCTTCCTCTTTCCTCCACTTCCACATATTACAATCATGCTTAGGTATATTTTAATTAGTCATAGTAAATAAATGTCTCATTGTCTTCTCCGCTCTCCTAGTCGGCTGGATTAAAATTAATTCTCATGTGCCATCACTATTATGTTGTTCATTAGGTGTTTGATCTGGGGCTTAGAAGGTGGGTTCGAATCCAGGCTGGTCCCTGACCTAAATCTTGGGCTTGACTGGGTTTGAAGTACATTTTGTGTGTTCCAGCTCATGTTAGATGGATAGACATGTTTTGACCGGTACAATACTAATGTTCAACAGATTCATATATTTGTTCCAACTCTAATATATTTATGATAATTAATCTTTGTAAAATTTATAAAAACGTTTGAATCAGAAACTCATATTCATGATATATGCTAATTAAATACAATAATTTAATTTTATTGATTATAAATTTTTTCTATGAATATGATTGTATAATTTTTATCAATTAAAAGTTTGTTTTGAATTCAGTATTCATACTTAATATTCACAATTACTGAATCTGACAAATGACCCCATTTCTTTCAAAGTTCCAAAAAAAAAGAGATGTAATTCAATAAATGATAATACACACAAGATGTATTCTAAAAAAGCTTGTTTAATGCTTTGAAAGTATATATGCTAAATACATCTAAACAGTATGTTGAGCATGTTTCTGACTAACTGGTAGTCATAATCATAGCAATGAGTGTCCAAAAGAATTATAAGACTTTTAAAAGTTGTGTTTTGCATGCAACAGTGTAAACTGCAATACAGTTTACTTATAGAAATCTTGGGTCAATTTCTTCTGAAGAGTTGTGCATACAATACAGTAGAGCTAAAACTAAAAAAAACTAATACATATATTAAATCCATCTTTTTTGAACATAAAACCAATCAAGATTACTTATTTGAACCTACATCCACTACTATTATCTGCTCCAAGAGAAAAGATGCTAACAGAAAGTTAAGTAGGTCTGACGTATTGCCAATAATGTAAACATCATTAACAAGGAGATTCCTGTGTCCCTTATTTAAAAATGCTTCATCTAAAAAACTGATTTGTGATTCAAATTTATGCAATGATAAGTGCTTATACTCTTATCAGATTTTCTATTACTGCATCATAGTGCACTCTACACATATTCAAATTTATGTAAATCACCACTTCTGTAAAACATCACTTCTATGAATATTCTGTTACTCTTAGCCACTCATTGCTATGATTACAATTACCAGTTAATTAAAAACATGCTAAGCATACTATTGAGATATAACTAGCATTTATATTTTCAAAGCACTAAACAAGCCTTTCTTTTGATGCATTTTGTATATATTATCATTTATTGAAATAAAATATAAATAACTTCTTGAAGTCACATATTTCTAATATATTTATTTTTTTCTGAAAGATCATTTTATTATGCAAATATCATTTGGTTCATAAAAATATAATATAAGAATCAGACCTTTTTTTTATTTTTCTAATATTTATAACTTGCAACTGAACGTAATCCAATTCACATTGCTAATAAACTTTTGAAAGTAATAAAAGAATTTATTTCCTCTGTATCTTCTACATATATTTCAATAAATTATTACTATTAACTTTGCTAAATTCATTTTTTAAAAATATTAACATGTATAATAAAATGATTAATTTATTTAAAATATATCTAATTATCAGTATGTGAAATTAATAAAAAATGTTCAAAATTCTCCATTTTATAGAAAAGAGGTATTTTTTTTTACAAATGCGATTATAATTATCGAAAATAATTAACATAAGACTTTTTTGAATTATATATTGCACACATACGCACACAAAACTTCTCTGTAAATCTTTATAAATTTATTGGAAACTCATGAATTTTCAAACTTTTCAATCTCAATTATTATTTTCACCATCGTTGCACATTCACTATAATATCTCAGGTTATTTTTTATAACTATATAAACAGTAGCATGTTACTTGTACATATATGTTAGACTATTTCCATCATCAAATATTAAAACATAAATATCTTTAGAAAATTTTTTAAACTTTATTTAATTTTTCCAGTTGCATTCTACTGTTAGTAATAGCACACACATATTTATATATATCCAACGTTTTAAGTGGTATTATTTTCTCTTCCTCAGGTATTGGTTACCTGACCAGTGATAATACTAGCATGGAAATTGAGTCTAGACTTATATATATATATATATATACTTGAAATATTAAATTTTAAGATAATGCTCCAACCAACAGGCATTCTACAAAAGGCAACAGTTAGTACATTTTTTTTATGCGTATGTATGAGTTCCCTCCTGATTTTTTTCATATTTTTATGAGTAAAATTAATTAGTGGTTTCCAGACATTATGTATAGTTATATTAGGTTGACTTATGATTTCTCCATTTATCTCTCAAAGCCACTAATTAATTTTGCTCTTAAAAAAAGTGGAAAAATCAGGAGAAACTTTATAAATAAGTATATGGGATTTCTGTTGATTGTTACCTTTGACAGAATGACTTAGTTACTTAAATTTCCTTAAAATTCATATTCAAACATCTAAAGATCTAGGTTTGATTTACATACAAACACTTTCTCACTGGTTAGACTAGCAACATCTGAGGAAGAGAAGAGAGTGATACCACTGGAAACATTGTGTTAAAAATACTAATCTACATGCAATTATTAATGGTTAAATGCAATTGGAAATTTTAAATAGTTTAAATTTTTTTGCATTCAATATTTAATATTAGATGATGGAAACCATCCTACAAATAATTACAACTAAAAATGCCATCCATCACAAACTTTCAGTCAAGCCAAAGCATAAAAACTTAATCATAAATCTAGGATTCTTCTACCATTTCAAAACTTTTTTGTTAACAAAGTAATAACTTCTTCATTATTAAAAACCTATCTTATCTATATAAATGGTTTTATTTTATTATATATTAAATTTTCTTTTTCTTTATAATTTATGAATATTTTTTTATCTTCCTTGTTCATTTTTAAATTTAGATCTTGCTTTTGATCTTATACTGTTTATCTGTTTTTTTTATTATTGTTGTAGATGTTTCATCTATATGAAATTATATTACTGTTTTTTTATGATAAAAAGAAACATTAATATAATTACATATAATTAGAGGGAATTTGAGTGCAGACTTTCCAGCTCCCTCAATCATCCACTCTATCTTTTATAACCAATACACACGAACACATACATGTGAAAAAGATAAATAATCTCCAATATATGCATTTCATGCTGATCCAGTACTCATCAGTTGGTCTGGATCATCATCTCCTACATATATATAATCAGCACAAAATACACATGTTGGAGATCATTTAATTTTTTTCACATGGGTATCAGTTGTATAAGATAGAGAGAATGACCGAAGGGGGCTTGACACTATGGGCTCAAATCCACTCTAATTACATTTAGCTTAAGTATATATACAGTACTTGTACTATATTATAATTATTTATAGTAAACAGATAAATTTGAACTTAGTTTTTTTAGTCTACATTCACCATCCACTCCATTCCAAACAACCGATACACATGACCATATACATGTGAAAAAGATAAATGATTCCCAATATGCATATTTCGTGCAGAACCAGCACTTATCAGTTGATCCAGATCATAATTTCCGACAAATATATACAATCAGTACTTGAATTGTATTAAGATAGCAATTCCTTAAACTTTAATGGACAGGCTTTTCAATCTTCTTATCCGTCCTATAATTCAGTTTTTTATACTTTATAGAATATATTTTGTAGTTAACTATTGCTAGATACAGTTGCAGAATTTAAGTATTGCCGCTAGTCAATTTATTTCTTGATTGGATTCTTTATATTGCCTTTTATAATGTTAATAAAAATTCATATATTAAATAATAATAAAAAAGTAAAATTAAGACAATATTTTCAATATAATAGCTATAATTCCCCCTCCCCCATCTTTTCATTTTTGTCAACTAAACAAAAACAAGCTAAAACAAAAAAAAAATGATGCAATTTAAATTTATTAGAAATATTTCAAGATTTGATTTTTAAATAGATCTGAAAGTGAAATCCCACGGTAATTTACCAAAATGCATTTCAATATATATTTATTAACGTCATTTCTGTTGTTGCTTTTATCACGTTTCAGCATTTCTACAAAATACGCGCTGACCCAAATTCTAGGAAACTAATGCAATTAGGACGACAACTAAAGCCTGCTCATGTTTAAAACCGTGTGTATAAAGAACTTTCATTTAGATTTTGTAAATGTAATTTTCTATTTCTAATTATTTAAATTATGAATATATTTCAAAGAGATACGTTTATTTGTACAGTGCTAAAAATTAAATATAAAAAAGACAAAACTTCGACATTAATAAATGACATTAAATTGCTATATAAAAGAAAAATGTTTTTTTGTATTTGTTTTTTTATACTTTATATGCTATAATAAATAAAGCCGACACAAGAAAGAGCTTTTGACTTGTTTTTCTAAAAGTGTGCTCTTAAACAAGTCTCCCACAGAACGGTTATAAATTTAAGCGGGGGAGGTGGGTAATAAGAGTATTGTTATTACAAAATCAAATACTGAGTTTGTTTTGAACCAGTTATAAATATAGAAGTTATATAAATTTTTCAAAACAGACTGGAAAATAAAAACAAACTAAAAAAGTCTTGTTTAAAAAGCTACCATTAGCTTTTCTTATATACAACTTCTTAATACTCTATATTATGTTATACAAATGTAAATGTTAGATACCAAAACAACCTTTTTTTTATTATTTAAAGTCAAATTTGTTTATCCTCAAATTATGAATAATCAAGATTTATTTCTGAACAGGAGCGAATTCAAATCAGGATGACTGTTTCAATCTTATATCAGCATTGAATGAACCCAATATTAATAAAACCTTTTTTGTTAGTGACTTTAATTAAAGGAAAAAAAGTGAGAATAAAGACTTCAGTAGTTATAAGTACTATACATCCATTAAAAATCATAGTTATGGGACATGTATATTTATAAATAAAGCATAGAAAGTTAGTATGGCAGTCATTTAAAAGTTATAATAGCTCAATTGCAAATCAAAGTCAAAATAGTCGGATAAAAGATAGATTCTAGTTTAGGTAAGATAAAAATAAAGGATCTAAAAAAAAGAGGAATTTAGCATTAGTGCAATAAAAATAATTGCATGTTTTTCATTTGCTAATTTGTTAATATTATACATTGTCCAAATCAAGTTTGAGATTGGTTCAGAGTCAGCCATAATAATTATACCTAAAAACTTCTGAAATGAAATTGTTTACGTATGCGTATATTAAAAATGATTTATGACTATCAAATAAAAATGATAAATTTGCTGGGTCAAGCAAAAGTAAATCTAAAAAAGAGTCAAAACCTTGTGTAGTTCTAATATGTGACCATAGAAGACTATAGTAGAGTATTAGGAAGAGATTTGTTTAAATTCCTGGTTACATGGTAGTTCATATGAATAAAATCAACAAATAATAATTATTTAAATATGTTAAAAGATATTTTCCAAAGACTTTTCAGTTAGGGATAAGTAAATATACAGCTCTCCAATGAGTTTACATAGGAACAAATTGCTTAAACCTATTGCATGTAAAGCAAGGCATATTACATTTTTGCTGAGAGAAAAGGTAGTGTAGAAATTGGAAATATAAAAAGAATGAATAATTGAATACAGAAAACTCTTATTGTAGCATTTATAAGAAATAGGAGTGAGATTAAAAGTTGCAGAAATTATAAATGCATCTTAAATAAGATAATTATCCACCTCTGTCTATTTAAATATTTTTAGTATCATTGGCTAAAGGGAAGGTTTTCTCAAAAATAGACCCTTCAGAAAGCCTACCTACAGTTTCTAATAGATGATGTGATCATAAAAAGATCAACATGAATTATGTCTAAAAGGCTTTACAAGGTTAAAAGACTAATATTTGGAATAGCTACAGCTCGAACAGTATTTCAATGGATAGTAGGGTAATTAGCTGCAGTAATTGATGGTGTAATCTCACATTTCTATGATTTTCTAATGGTGCTTGTATTATAGATAAAGTCGCCATAGGATGGCATCGTTTTTATGCTAAAACTATAAAATATGAACTTTCACGGGCCGTTGATTTTAATAATTTTTCTGTGCTTTTTTGTAATGCGAAAATAAAAACAAAACAAAATCATCTTTTTTAAATATTATTTTTTATTAATGTATACAATTTAAATGATAATAATAAATGTAAAATAAAATCAACAAATTACAATTTGATTCGTGTTTTTTATATCGTATACTTTTTAAATTGTGTTTACGGCTTCTTTTTTATCAATTTTCTATCGGATATTTTTTTATTTGTGTTACGTTTTTTTTTTTTTTATCAATTTTCTATCAGATATTTTTTTACTTGTGTTACGACTTTTTTTGTTGTTGTTTAACTAAAAAATAATAATTGTAATAAAAGTAAAGGTTGTTACGGTTAGTTTTAGGGTTAGTTTTAGGGTTAGTTTAGGGTTAGTTTTAGGGTTAGTTTAGGGTTAGTTTTAAGGTTAGTTTTAGGGTTAGTTTTAGGGTTAGTTTTAGGGTGAGTTTTAGAGTTAGTGTTCTGTTTGTTTGTAATGCTAAAATAAAAAAAATTCAAAATCATATCCGTACTCGGATAGAAGAAAGAAACTCAAACTTTTATAAACAACAACAAACACATACAAATGTCTTCTTTACTTATTAAACATGTTTTTAATATTTGCTTTTTATTAAATTTACAAAAAAACCTGTATATTTGAACTTTTCTTACTGGATATTTTTTTTGTACCGCTCTTTTTTACTTCAAAAATATACAGACAGTAGAATCTTCTTTGTCTCGTGGAATGTTAATAACAATACGTTACTTGACACGTTACCTAATGGCAACTCAATAAAAAAAAAGATATTTAACATTTTCCCAAATAAAAGTTCAATATAGTACATTGTAAAAAGTCTTATAATTATTGTTTTAAAAAATATGAACATTTCAATAGTTTAAAATAAAAAAATATCCAATGCAAACAACATTTCAATACAATTCAAATACAAACTCTCTCATCAAGCCGTAATTACTTTATAAATTGTGCGAATTCGGAAAATGTATTTGCTTCCATGCAACATACATGCTGTACTGCGACGCGACATAGTGGCCTGCATTCTGTAGCACAACAAAAAAGTTGTACTATTGAAAATGCAGGTTTGAATGTGTCGCCCATGGAAACAGCATTTTAATGTGTTTTGGCGCGAAAAGCATGACATAGAGCGGTGCCTTTAGCTAAAAGATGAGTACCTTTCTAATTATAGTGAAAACATGAAACAGTTAATGAGGGACACAAGGTAATTGTTAGATTTATTTAATAAAGTAGGCATTATAATAAGTCCTAAAAAGTGCTAATTCCTTATCTATTTTTTTAGGGTTTAGAAAAAATTTCGATAAGTGCCAATTCAGCACTGAAGAAATTAAATTTTCAGAATTGAGACTAAGTAAGAAGATATTTTTTTGGAAGATAAATTAGAGCAATCATAAGTACACCAAAAAGAATTACAAACTTTTTTTAGGTATGAAGAATATTATGAACACTCTTATGGTAGAAAATCAGAAATATTTGACCAATGTATAGATTTCTAGCAAAAGTAAAATAATAGAAATGAGAAAAGGGGCATACAGATGCTTTTTAGGCATTAAAGATATTATATTATGGACTAAAAAGAAATTAAATTTAACTTGTAATGCATTTCTACTAGGAGTGACATCAATATTATTACAAAGTGACCAATATAGAAAAGAATAACCAATACCATTTGCCTCCTGAGCCTTATGAAGAGAATGAACTTAGTTATGCAAAAATTAACAAGGAAGCATTGGCTATTACAACAGGTAAAGAGAAATTTCATTAATATGTGTATTACAAACTGTTTACTTTATGAAAGAATCACAGACTTTTTGTTAGGTATATTTAATTCTGAAAAATGAATACAGATACATGGATATTTACATATAATTATGATTGTTTGACTTTCTGAGTACATTCACTTTTAAACTAGGATATATGGAAGGAAAGTGTATTCTCACATAGATGCTCTAAGCAGATTTCTAGATGTAATAAAACACAAAGCAATGACCTTACCATAAACAGGTAAATTTGGCTAATAATGAGCATATAATCAGCTCCATAGTAAAAAATTGGATAAAAAATATAACTTGTATAGAGTTTTATTCAATTGGATATTCAATGGTTGATACATTATCAGTTTTCTTAGGAATATGGAAAAATAGAAAATTAACCATTTAGAATGACTGTGATAGAGGGGAAATGGGATTCTAAAGTTCTACAGGACCAAAAACAGGAGCTCTAACTTTTTGGATACCAGACATAATGCAAATGAAAATGCATATTTATGGTGTCCAGGATTGGATAAAATATTGAAGATCATATACATCAATGGATGCTTCACACAATAACTGAAATGCATATACATATATATATATATTGTGTCGGTCGGATTTGTATGTTCACATAACAAAATCTAGCATCTAGGCAAAAGTACCTTGAATCCAATCGTGTGCAAGATACACAAGTCAGGAACACTCATGAATTCTGCCCTATTTGCCTATTTCCCAGATCTATAACATTATGAGCAACAATCCCAATGACATCGATTAATTTACTTCTCACCCACCGGCATCGGTCATCGGAGACACAAAAAGACTCTAGGCTAAACTTATATGATAGAATAACTTAATAACTAGCTATATTTTATGAGCAATGAAGGCTCATAACCTAGCATATTAATTATGTATTGAGCGGAGATCATCTAGTCATATTTGAGCTTAAGTAATAACTTAATATATTAACTTAACTAAAAAAAAGCAATTGTTCAAGTTTGATGTATATATTTAAGATTTATTAATAACATAATTATGTCAGGTTATTTACCTGACATGAGCCTCGTAAGTATTATATTTATATGTGTTTGATTCATATTTAACGATAACATAAGATTTGTGGCTATGTCAATAATATATGTGTGATTTAATGAATTAATGCTATTGGAATACATTACTAGAATAATACTACACCTCCAAAGATGAAAAGAGCATTTAATTGATTTAAAAGACAATAATTTTATAAGCAGATATTACATTTGGTTATATTCAATATTATTAAATGGAATTATAGAAAATTAATGTGCGGGGTGGATAATAAATAATTATATAAACGGTACTAAATCTATCACATTAATATGTATATTAAACTAATGGAAATATGTCTGTTTAAAGAAATCATCTCATTATGGCTTATGACTATTTCTGGGTGACTAATAAGACACTGAAAGGTGGTGCATGAATGGCGGCTGATTGGGTTGGTCCAATTATGGATCCTGGAGTGTGCTTCATGAATTCTAAGAATGAAGTTGACTGATTTCCTCTGCAATGTAGGCAGGGTTGGTATTGAGATGAATGATGGTCGGCTATGTCATTATCGGGTTGGATTTTCCAGAGCAATCCCCATATAATGCATGCACATAAGTCCAAGGATGTCCCCAGGGTGGTTTTACAGCCTGGTTTAAGGACATAGAGAATGATGATGGGGCTCGACTTCGTGAATGCCTCCATGTGAGAAAGAAGCATGAATATATATATATATATAAATGAAATGGCCTTTATGCACGTAACACTTAATAATATAATATAAATATAACTTAAAAGGTTAAAGATTATCGAAACATATTTATTGCCCATAAATTATGAAATATTCGGCATAATGATATGGCTTCATTAAGCAAACATGGATAATAATTATACTTAAATATAATACTAAGATCTTAAGATCCCCCTCCCCCTTACATTATGTTACTTAATATTATTCATTACTTCCCACACCTTTAATAAATCTCAATTTTTATTAATCAATGCCCTTGTGAAAATATATAAATTATTACAAAATAAGTGGGTGGTGGTAATAGCTAAGATGGGTTTTACATATATAATATAATTTAAGAATAAAAGATAGCACATTATTTAGGAAGGAAAATGTCAAAAACAGATGTCAATCAGTTTTTCTACAGTAAACATAAAAATATAATTAGTTTATTTTTCTAAAATCGCAAGCACCTGGGAAAGTCAAACAAGACTTGTTTTGATCAAATTATAAATTATTTACCTGGTAAATGATGGGTGGGGAAATGAAAATGAATTATATGCTTGTGATTTTAGAATATTATTGGCATTTATTTTAAAATATAAATACATAAATCTTAATGAAAATTATTTGCCGCTTGGAAATAAAAGAAAAGGAAAAGCATTTTATATGAGGCTTAATATAGATTAGTTATATAGAGTTATATGAATACATATTTTGAAGACATTTAAAATAGGTGATTAAAATATAAATATTACAGAGAAGGCAGGATTTCATAATTATAAGTGGTCAAAGTTCTTTTACCTTGCTTATTTAGAAGAGCAATTTCACTAGAAGTCAGTCCATCGGTATTGTTTCACTAGATCTAGGGTAGCATTATTATTTGAGAATTAGCATTTCATTTTCACTGGAAAAATACATAAAGCTCATTGGTACAGGATGCAGAGCTTTGTTCATGGGAACAGCATATTAGAACGGAGGGAAAAGGTAATTTCTCCTACTCATGACACATTGAGTGAGAATCAAAACTGGCATGGAATATGTATAGCAACATAGTTATTTAATGATCTCCCCTGTGGATTCAAATCCAGCAGTATATATACTTTTATTTTGAAGCTGTAACTTAGCAACTACTGCTGGATCTGAGGCAGTTTAAGCACTTAAGTTTCATCTGGAATAGTTTAACCGGATACTCTTATCTAGTAAGATGTTTGAAACAATGCAAGTTTGTTATCAGTTTCTTGAATGATTATTTTAAAATATATCTTATGATTTTAAAACAAACTAGCATGGACAATTTCCACTAATGGGTTTATTTTATTATTACCAATTCGTAATCTTTTACTTCAATCTAAGGGGTCATCCGGGTAATTGTTATTCGAGAGACTTCTTAACAAGATTGCATCATTTCTGGCTACAAAATTATATATGAAAAAATAATAAGTTTCATATATAATACCTTATATATATAATATAACTATTAATTTATTTGCAATCTCCTACACTGAAATATATAGATATTTATTATTTATGCCTGTATATACATGAGAATATTATTAAATAAAATATTTTTAGATTAAAATACATATGTGTTAAGGTGATTTATGTTATAATACTAACCAAAAGAAATATATATATATGTTAAAATGAAGATTTGCATGGGTTAAATATATAAAATACATATTTTGCGGGTTCATCCATGTTAAAAACTTTTAATATTAATATACTGACATTTTGACTTGGTCACACAAGCCATCCACAGAGTTATAAAAGGTAGAAAGACGGTTGTAGAGGCGCTACAATCACTGATTTGAATAAAATGTTAAAATTCCACCAATAGCAAAAAATGTTAAATTTAGGAATGTTTTTTAAAAAAATCTTTCCAAATAGGAGGAAGTTTGCATGTATCATCTCGCTTATTGATACAATCTGGCCTTTTAAGTATCTCAATGGCTTCTCTAATTTTGCATTGGTAGAGATTATCACATCTGGATATGATCCTGGTACTAGAAAAATCAATTTTATGACCTGAATCTATAGTATGGAGTGAGAGTGCTGATGATGATGAGTGTTGTTTAACTGCATTAGCATGCTCATCTCTCCTAACACTGATGCGACGATTACTCATACCTATGTAAGAAGCTTTACAATTTTTACATGAGATTTGATAGACACCATGAGATTCAAGAGGGATTGAATCCTTAGGCTTGGTTATTATATTGCTGATCTTTTGATGAGCAGAAAATGCTGTATCTATATTATAGCATTTTAATATACGTCCAATACTGTCTGTAGTTCCTTTTACATATGGAACACAAATCCTAATAGCTGATTTATCATCTTTTTGTTTCCTATTTTGGGCTTGAAATAAGGCTTTTTTTTTATAAATTTGTAATTATAACTATTTGCTAATAAAACACTATTAATATGATTTATTTCTTCTTTCAGATGTGTCTCATCTGAAAGGTTAATTGCTCTATTTAAAAGAGTTTTGGCTACAGAAACTATCTGAGTTGGGTGATGATGAGAATGGAAATGCAAATATCTGTCTGTGTGTGTATCCTTTCTGTAAATAGAAAAAGATAAACTATTTGGTGTTCTGGTGACTAGAACATCAAGAAAAGGGAGTTTTCCATCAGACTCTGTCTCCATTGTAAATTTAATATGAGGATGCATATTATTTAAATGTAAGAAAAAATCATCTAATTTATTTTTTCCATGTTGCCATATGACAAAAGTGTCATCTATGTATCTGAGCCAAATGAGAGGTTTTAAAGATGATGATTCTAAAGCACGAGTTTCTATATATTCCATGAATAAATCAGCTATTACTCCTGAGATAGGTGAGCCCATAGGAGTACCAAAAACTTGTCTGTAATGCTGTCCATTGTATACAAAATATGTATTTAAGAGACAATGTTTAATTAAAGCAATAATATGGTCTGGTAAATTGCAATGTTGTGAGATTATATTTAAAGCTTTACAGACAAGTTTTTGGTACTCCTATGGGCTCACCTATCTCAGGAGTAATAGCTGATTTATTCATGGAATATATAGAAACTCGTGCTTTAGAATCATCATCTTTAAAACCTCTCATTTGGCTCAGATACATAGATGACACTTTTGTCATATGGCAACATGGAAAAAATAAATTAGATGATTTTTTCTTACATTTAAATAATATGCATCCTCATATTAAATTTACAATGGAGACAGAGTCTGATGGAAAACTCTCTTTTCTTGATGTTCTAGTCACCAGAACACCAAATAGTTTATCTTTTTCTATTTACAGAAAGGATACACACACAGACAGATATTTGCATTTCCATTCTCATCATCACCCAACTCAGATAGTTTCTGTAGCCAAAACTCTTTTAAATAGAGCAATTAACCTTTCAGATGAGACACATCTGAAAGAAGAAATAAATCATATTAATAGTGTTTTATTAGCAAATAGTTATAATTACAAATTTATAAAAAAAACCTTATTTCAAGCCCAAAATAGACAAAATAGGAAACAAAAAGATGATAAATCAGCTATTAGGATTTGTGTTCCATATGTAAAAGGAACTACAGACAGTATCGGACGTATATTAAAATGCTATAATATAGATACAGCATTTTCTGCTCATCAAAAGATCAGCAATATAATAACCAAGCCTAAGGATTCAATCCCTCTTGAATCTCATGGTGTCTATCAAATCTCATGTAAAAATTGTAAAGCTTCTTACATAGGTATGAGTAATCGTCGCATCAGTGTTAGGAGAGATGAGCATGCTAATGCAGTTAAACAACACTCATCATCATCAGCACTCTCACTCCATACTATAGATTCAGGTCATAAAATTGATTTTTCTAGTACCAGGATCATATCCAGATGTGATAATCTCTACCAATGCAAAATTAGAGAAGCCATTGAGATACTTAAAAGGCCAGATTGTATCAATAAGCGAGATGATACATGTAAACTTCCTCCTATTTGGAAAGATTTTTTTAAAAAACATTCCTAAATTTAACATTTTTTGCTATTGGTGGAATTTTAACATTTTATTCAAATCAGTGATTGTAGCACCTCTACAACCGTCTTTCTACCTTTTATAACTCTGTGGATGGCTTGTGTGACCAAGTCGAAATGTCAGTATATTAATATTAAAAGTTTTTAACACGGATGAACCCACAAAATATGTATTTTATATATATATATATATATTGTTTTATTGTTTCATTTGAGAAGATATATATTTTTAATATGTAAAACCATGGTCATCTTGTAAATTTTGATTTTGCTAAGATTTTTATTATAATTTAATTCTATTTTGATTCTATTTATTAGGCAGACTTTTGTATATTGTAATGAGATTTATCTTTTTTATGATCTATTCTATGGTTATTTTACTTATGATTTATTATTTTACTTTATTAACTCATATTAATCTTTAAAACCTTATTTCTAGATCCCATTGTTTAAGCAGAGGAGTAAATATGATCAATACATTCATAATAGCAATACCCCCAGTCAGACTGAAATTTAATAAAAAAAATATTGAAATGATGGTCACTTCTTCTGACTGAGGTACCTCTCCATGATTGCAAAAAGCAGGATACATCTCATGAGGATATTTATATTGGGTTTAAACTCTATAGGTTACCATTTAGCCATTTGATTGGATCGCATGAGATGACATTAACATGCTTCAAGGGCTTGAACCATGGCTAACTATTAAAACATGAGATCAGCATAACACAGAATATCTACATATGATTATCTATTTTCTCATAGGTAAAGTGAGAGAAACTTAAACCACACCAATAATTTTTATATTTTTATTTGAAAATAAAAAAAGTTTAAGAAATATTTAACATTTTAAAACACAAATATGAATACTTATTAAACTATAATACTTTAACAATCATGTTTATTTTCATATATAAAATAAAGTAACAAGTAGAAATAATATTTAAAGAGTTCTAGCTAGAAATAAATTTCAAAAGTTCACTCTTGAATAAACCAGTAAAGAAATCAATCATAGCCCAAGATTGAGCTTCATGGTTCTACCCATTCATCAATTACTAACTTAAATTCAAACCCTATGTTCTGTCCCACTCCTTTATTTATGTATGTAGATTTCATGAATATATTTCTGAGAAGCAAGCCTAAACATTATAAATTTAACTTTTCAATAGCATTTTTATTATTCTTTTCGTTAAAGTACATAGGTGCAGCTCTCTCTCTCTCTATATCTATCTATCTATCTATCTATCTATCTGTCTATCTATCTATCTGTCTGTCTATCTATCTATCTGTCTGTCTATCTATCTATCTATCTATCTATCTATCTATCTATCTATCTATCTATCTATCTATCTATCTATCTATCTATCTATCTATCTATCTATCTATCTATCTATCTATCTATCTATCTATCTATCTATCTATCTATCTATCTATCTATCTATCTATCTATCTATCTATCTATCTATCTATCTATCTATCTATCCATCTATCTATCTATCTATCTATCTATCTATCTATCTATCCATCCATCCATCCATCTATCTATCTATCTATCTATCTATCTATCTATCTATCTATCTATCTATCTATCTATCTATCTATCTATCTATCTATCTATCTATCTATCTATCTATAATATTATGATTCGATGTCTGTATTTTTAAAGCAATATACATAATTCTATAACTGAAAATTTGTATATACAGTAACTTAATAATTAAAAAAATATATATTTTATCCACTTAGGAGTGTGCTTTTTATTATCCCAGTAATCTGTTTCAACTAAAGCTTTGAAATGCTAACTTTCCCACAATTCCGTGCTGCTTGCCTGTTAATCAAGTCATATTTATATTTGTATATTAGCATAGCTTCCTTTATTTTTCTTTTATTGGTATTTTTTTCAATTTGCAATATTTTTACACTGTTAAAATTGAAGTGAAAACCATAAATACATGATTTATTATGGTCGTAAAAAACAGATGCTGAAATATTATTATCTACTTTGCAATTTTCTTTCAATTTCTGAACGCGTTTTAATAATAGCAAGTGTTCTTTAGTTCTTTTTTCCAATGTACATCTAGATTCACCTATATATACATCACCACACCTACATATCCATTTATAAATAACACAATTTTTATTTATAAATGAGGTTTTATCTTTGGAGTTATTTATTAATTTGTTTAATGTAGGAAGAGTGTAAAATGCAACGTCACATATATCTATAAATATTCCTTATTAACTTTACTTGATAATTTGAAATATATGGGATTTATATCCATATTTTTTTATTAGCAGGAGAATCAATATTATTATTAAATTTTTATATTTTATATTAAAATCTCTAATAACATTATATATGTGATTATAACTGTAGCCAACATTTATCAATTCATTTGAATATATTTCAATATTTTTGACTTTATCTGATGAATATTTCAAAGACTATTATTTCTAAATAAAAAGGACTTCAAACTGCCATTTTGTGTGACATTGGTACTTTTGATTTATATGGAATATAACCTCTTTTTACTATAGGTTTAATGGTCATACAGTAATCCAGCATGCATTGATTTCTTGATCTTAAAATAACTAGAAATCAATGCATGCTGGATTACTGTATAACATTAAACCTATAGTAAAAACAGGTTATATTCCATATAAATCAAAAGTGCCAATGTCACACAAAATGGCAGGTTTGAAGTCCTTTTTATTTAGAAATAATAGACTTTGCAAATATTCATCAGATAAAGACAAAAATATTGAAATATATTCAAATGAATTGATAAATGTTGGCTACAGTTATAATCACATATATAATGTTATTAGAGATTTTAATATAAAATATAAAAATCAAAATTTTAATAATAATATTGATTCTCGTGCTAATAAAAAATATGGGTATCAATCCCATATATTTCAAATTATCAAGTAAAGTTTATAAGGAAAATTTATAAAGATATATGTGATGTTGCAATTTACACACCTCCTACATTAAACAAATTAATAAATAACTCCAAAGGTAAAACCTCATTTATAAATTAAAATTGTGTTATTTATAAATGGATGCGTAGTTGTGGTGATGGATATATAGGTGAATCTAGATGTACATTGGAAAAAAAGAACTAAAGAACACTTGCTATTATTAAAACGTGTTCAGAAATTGAAAGAAAATTGCATAGTAGATAATAATATTTCAGCATCTGTTTTTTACGACCATAATAAATCATGTATTTATGGTTTTCACTTCAATTTTAACAGTGTAAAAATATTGCAAATTGAAAAAAATAACAATAAAAGAAAAATAAAGGAAGCTATGCTAATATATAAATATGATTTGATTAACAGGCAAGCAGCAAATGTTAAGATCACGGAATTGTGGGAAAGTTAGCATTTCAAAGCTTTAGGTGAAACAGATTACTGGGATAATCGAAAGCGCTCCTAAGTGGATAAAATATATATATTTTTAATTATTAAGTTACTGTATTTACAAATATTCAGTTATATAATTACACACATACACACACACACACACACACATATATATATATATATATATATTACAGGAACAGATATACTAACAAAATATTGACATTATAAATATTTTATCTTGTTTATAAAACTTTTCTAAAAAATTATTATTTTTTATTAAATTCTATATTTATGTAAAATCCAAGATGGAAGATGCAACTATTAATTTTTCAAAAATAATTGAAGGGTTGGAAAGATAATATTGTTTCAGCTTTGGAAAGAATTTTTAATTAAAATTTTACTAAAAATAAAATGGTAATAAAACTAATGGATTGTAATTTTGTTATAAACATTTTTGTCAAATCTATTTCCAATCTGGAAATAGATTTGAATACATTTTTTGAATGTTATCTAATGATTGCATTTCCAAGAACAATGGACACAGAAAACATAGTATTTCTTTGAGATATGCTTAGGGCTAGTAATTAAAATTAAAAGCATTCCACAAATACAAGAGCAGGATATAAAATGGGCCAATTTTGAACACCAAAAATATTATTGCTGAGAGAATTGTGTTGCCACTATACTCCACATCACTCTGAAATTTAAGATGATGAATGAGTAAAAATGGAATCACCCTCCTAACCCTGGTGGGTCATCTCCCACTACTGTGCCATCTTGCTGCTATCCTGAAATAAAGGAAAAGCCTGATATGAGGACCCTTGAATGCTGAATGGAAGCTTGCCATTACCAAAAGAACTCACATGGATCCCTTAACTGCCATGCACAAGCTGGACTTTTAAAATGGTCTCTTAAAATTGATTGTGCAAGGTAATTATTTTCATGCTGCAACCTGAAAGTAAATCTAGCTTAACTAATCTTGAACCCTATTATCAAGATTCTTTTAATGAATTATTTAACTTTGTACATTTCACATACATAAAAATGTAATTTTCTCTTGAATAATTTCTATCAATCTAATTCTCTGTCATATGCTCTAACTTTCTTTAACTTTGGTATGGTCATTTATTTATATGCATTCACTATTTAATTTTGTATCTCTGTTTTGTTTTTTGTTTTTTTATTATTATTATTATTATTATTATTATTATTATTATTATTATTATTATTATTATTATTATTATTATTATTTGTTTTATTATTATTATTATTTTTATTATTATTATTATTATGATGATGATGATGATGATGATGATGTGAGTCTAAAAACAACATGGTGAACTTAATTTCTAAAATCCTTTTTTTCTTTATTTAGACTTCCAGATATTGAGGTTTGTAACATCCCCTCAGATAATAATGTATTATTAGTCAATATGTGTGCCAGATAGTTTTCCCCAGTTAATATTTTATTTTGTGTTTTTCATATAAAAATTGCTACCTGGGTAACTCTGAATAGAATGAAGTAATTCTACCCCAGATAACTCAATCATTTAAGATAATTAACACTATTAAATATTTTAAAAATGTTATTTAATCAATTCTGCAAGGGTGACTTATTGTTTGTTTTTTCTATATAACCGATAGTTTTAATATACTTTACATACTCTTAAAATATCAATTACTTGAATATCCATTATTTTAAAATCCATGAAAGTGTTATTGAATCATTTTAAATAGCAGAAAAGAAATGGGGGGGGGATAAATTTTAATGTTCTTTTACTAAATAAATTTTCTCTCTATACATATATTATTATGGCATAGCATATTATTGGTATAAATTATGGCATTAAAATGAGGATCATTTATTTAAAGCAGTAAATAGTATTTCATGTTGTTAGAGACATTTCTTCATACTGCATTACTGACATTGGGCTCTAATCTGGGGTTTGCAACAAGATCAAATTCATGGATTTTTTCTTCATGTTCTTTCCCATGGATAGTTGAGCTTCCTAGTACCTTCTCCATATAAAAAGGCTTCTGCATGGCAGTGAATGTAGTACATCTAGCCCATGCCATTTCCAATCATATTTTCTAAGTGCTGCCCTAAAAAGAAAGTCTAACTCTTTATTTTGTCCAGAAGCACAACTTTTTGTTCTTTCTCTGCAATCATGTCAGTACTGCCACTTCTTAGATTATTATTACTTTTGCTTCATGACCTAGTTTTAATGTTATAATATTAAAATTGTGCTCTGCTCAAAATATATGTAAATTATTATGTGTCATAATTATATATTATTCATTAGGTGTTTGATCTGGAGCCTAGAGAGTGGCTTCAAATCCAGGTTGTCCCTGACCTAAATCTCAGGCTTGACTGGGTTTGAAGTACGTTTTTTGAGTTATAGCTCATGTTATATGGTTCAACATGTTTTGACTGGTACACCATCAAAACAATATTTACTTAGGTTTTAATTCAGTATTTGCATGATCATCCCTACCTTCTTATCCTGTTTGATTCAGAGTGGGTCTATTGGTAATTGGACACTTTCTCCTGGTTCAGTATACTATGGCTAGGTTTGGTTTTGTAGATTTAGTTCATGGCAAGTAAAAACATTGGGAAATGTGAGTCAGAAATATATATTACTGCATCTGGCTAATGATGTTCAGGATACAGAAGGTGGAAATAAACAAACTCTCAGCTTTGGTGTAGCAACACACTTTTTATCAACATGACCATATAAAAATTGTTTCATCCTACTAAATTCAGTCATTTTAGCTGATTTATAGATTCTTTGGTCAGCTATTCTTGAAAGCTAACTGACTTTCTTCTTTTGCTTTTTCTGCTGCTGTTGTTCTTTCTTTTCTGATCCTGAAAAATTAGCCTTTTCAGTATTTATACACTCCAACTCCCCCCTGCTCGAATTTTTGCCCATGATATCAAATCATTTGATCTTTATATTTTTTTAATTAGTTCCATTTTTATATTTTTATCTTACATTTTTGATTGCACAGAACCAGTTAACTATTGTTAATTAATCAGTCTGGAATTTATGTCCAGAAATTAATTACATCTTGTACAAATTTGTTTTCAATTATATGTAGCTTTTAATTAAAAGTGCTTCCAATTAAAAGTGCTTTTGAAAGGATTATATGTTAAATTAAAATACAGAAAAGAAAAGAAAAAATGTTATAATTAGTATTTTAGCTTAATCCCCAAGATTTGGTTTTTTTTTTTTTTTTAATTTTAACTTCTTTTTTTAAACAATTAAATATTGAAATATAATTTTATTTTCCTTATTTGATTTACAGTATTATGTAACTTGTATATATACACATTTTTAATGTACCATATATATATATATTTATTTTAATTTAAATAGAATTTAAGCTTGATTAGGAAGGAATGTAGTTTTTTTTTGTTTGAATTTTGTCATTGATTGGGTAGATATTTTGTGTTAGATTTTGTGACCAATCAGGGGGGTTTTGTTAAATTTTTAATCTTTTACCAAATCTGTAATTTTTGATTATCACCATTTTACTGTGTATTTTTTTCTTTCTGATGAAAACCAGTCCTCTGGTTGAAATATAATATTATTTATTGGATTTATAAGTCTTTTTTTTGTTATATATATATATATATATATGCTATATATATATATATATATATAAATCTGTAAAAAGTATAATGTATATATATATATATATATATATATATATATATATATTACATTATACTTTTTACAATTGAAGATTTAAAGGTGTCAATTCCTTTACTTGGGTATTGACCACTTTGAATTTTTAATAAAATAACTATTAATTTTTTAAAATGTATGTATGTTTTACTGTTATTGTTATTAAATGGTAATATAAAGAGTGGTATCAATTAAAGTACTAAGCAATTCACTCACAGATCAATTTTGTGTTAATTAAACCTTTTTAATTTTTTGGAGACTATAGCATGGACTAATTATGTGCACTACAGATAATGAACATGGACCTTACTGTCCATTCAACTTATGAAAATATTATTTTTTATGAAGTTACTGGGAATTTTTCTTCCAGATGTATTATTACTGAACCAGGACTTTATCTACTGGTGCATCATCAACAATGTCTTATCTATGCACATACTCACTGTAGAACAAAGGTATCCATGAAAAGCTTAATCTAATCAAAATCTGATCTAAAATTTCTATCTTAGCCCATATACTCACATACACATGCTTCAATCTTAATTTAACATTTATTGACATTCGATATTGATTTATTTTACTTATTATTTTTTTATCATTATTAGTTTTATGATTAATTATTTATTTTTCACTTTGAACACATTATTTTTTTTCAATTAAAACATTTTATTTTTACATATTTATTTTGATCATGCTTTGCTGTGTTCACAGCATAGATGTAACAGTTGGGTTTCTCATAACATTAAAGATAGATGTAATCAAGGGGTTATCATTGTTTTTTTTCTATTTATTTTAACATTTTCATAATGAAATCCTTTTATTTAAGAATTTATTTTTATCATTTTTATTATTATTATTATTTATTTATTAAGATTAAAACTTTGGTAATCATTTTTCCATTATTCAAAATTCCTGATCATTATTGATTGAGTCAAGCCAGTGAATCTGTCAGATTACATATTTAATTTTTATCTGGCAGTTTTTTATTATTATTTCTTTTGACTAAGTATCCACTTTTGCTAGGAAATTGTGAATCATCCCTTGGCTTTTCTTTTTGCCTTGCATGACTGATATTGGAATCACTTCTGGTTCTCTGAAAGATTTTTCTTTTGGGATTATTGGAGATTCATCTTCTTCAGGTTCACCACTCCACTCCCTGAATTGATTCAATGACTAAACCATATCACATTTATAGCCAACACTCTAGGTTGGGGTTTAAATCCTCTATTTTTTACACCATAGGCTGATCTGGTACTGTTGAAATCACTCAGTAACTTGGACATTTGCTCAACTGTTTTTCTCTCTGTCCCTATGAGCATTTGCTTGACATTATGAGGGAAATTGTGATGCACTATCTGAATAATTTGTTGTTCAGATTGTGAGTTGGCTATTAAGGAGCATAATTTTGCCACCTGCCTTCTGAATAAAGGTATAAATGGTTTACCAGGTATCCATTTATCTGGTGACACCTGGTGATGAATATTTTCTTGGAAATCCTCACTCCCATACCTAGTTATTAAGGATTTTTTATATTTGGTGAAAGTGACAAATTTCTTATATAAAGGATCCCACCAAGCTTGAGACCTCTTTTGTAAATGGCTTCATGCAATCATGATCATAGCCTCTTTGACTATCTGATTTAAGCTGATATACCTCTCCAGGCTATTTAAGTGTTCTATTGGAGCTTTACTTATATGGCCAGAAAGTAATCAAATTTTTTAAGAACTGATTTACAATTGCAGGGTTATTTAAAATGTGCACATTCACATTTACACTAGCATGGTCAGAATTATTTAGTTTGATAAGTATATTTCTTTCACCTAATGTTTCAGTTTGCCTACTTCTACTTTTTCTAACATTTATTTAATCTATTTTTTCTTTCAAATTACTAAATTTCCACTTTAATATCTTCAATTATTTTTTCATTTTCTATTTTAGTTTCCTCTACTGCTTTTTGCATCTAGCCCTATATTTATCTATGTTCTACTTTTTTTTTTATATTATTTGATATGCCATCTCGATTTGATTTTTGACTTTATTTTTGTTAAATTCTCTCATAATTTCTTGTTTTAATTTATCATAGCATAATCTAATTTGATCTTTTAATTTTTCAAGTATTTCAGTTTACCCTTCTACTTTTCTATTCATTTCATTATTCTGATTTTTCTGCTCATTAGCCATTTTTTAATTCGCTTCTTTTTATTGATTTTTCAGTTCTTCTGCCAAATTTATTTACTCTGATTTTTAAGCTCTTCAGCATTTTTTTTTTTACTTTCTTTAGCCTGTTTTTCAAGCATTCTAGTTATCCACACACTATGATATCACTATTTTCTTGTTTGTTAGTGACTTCTTTCTTTTTGGTTTTATTTTGCTGTTCCTTGATGGGAACATTTTCTATTTCATTATTCTGAGCCTCCATTTTAGTTTGTTTTCATGTAATCATTTATGCATTCTAAAAACTTTTTTATACCTTTTGACTTTTTATAGTGTATTTTATTCACAGCCAATAGGTTTATTAATTTATTTAATTTAATAATTTAATCGCTTTACTAATTTATTATTTTCTTTAATTTATAATTAAATAGACTGTTCGCCAATTTTCCCCATCACATTCTCATCAACAAACATTTGGTTGCAGATTTCTAGCGTTTACTAATGCCTACCTGCACTTATTTATTTATTTATTTTATCTACCACGTATATATATATATATTTATTTTAACAAAACTTAACCTGCTTATCTTTCTTTCAGCATATAAAATTATTATTATCAGCGTTTTCCATTCTCTCCCCTTTTTCATTCCCATAAATTTATTTACTTTAATTATTAGCTGTAACACACAGGCTTATAAATACCTGTGTCTATATATGTAATATATAGGATATATGAGCACAGACTTTCACATGACCTGCCACTCTCAACACTATCTCACAACACTGATATACTCGAACATATATGTTGAAAAGATAAATAATCACCAATATACGTATTTCATGCTTATTATATTTTTTTATATATCGTTTTTATACACATTGTTACAATATATATATAACTCAAACATGCCACATTTTTTGAAAACACTTTATTTATTAAAGACAGTTTTTAGATAAAAGTTTTAATGGTTATTAGCAGACAGATTCACTCATCTGACATTATATTTAAATAAAAATATTAATGCTTAATAATAACTGAATATATTTAAGAAAAAAACTCATTTATTACAATATGATGATGGATAAATGTAAAGTATGTATGATCTAGATCAGGTGTCCAAGGTATCGATTGCAATCGACTGGTCGATCGTCAAGAAATTTTAAATCGTTCGCGCAAGCAAAAATAACATTTTATATAGAAAAGAATTTATCTTTAAAAACTAAATTTCAAAAAATAATTTTTAAAAAGCAACTATTAAAATATGGGATTTTTTTATCTGAATGCGAAATCCAATTTAAAACTAAAAATTTAAAAACTATAAGCTTGTAAAAAACTGTCAAATAATAAAAAATTGAAGAAAACAATCGATAAATTTACTATCATTTCGTTTCATCACGTCTATTTTTTTGGTTATAGCAATACGAAAACAAAAAAAAAATCATTTATTTTTGAATTTTCATTTAAGTAGCAGTCTAGTTTTGACATTCTGATTTTTTAAAATAATTTTTGAAAAGTTTTTTTTTTCAATTGTGAAAAGTAGTATCGATACCTAAATTGTATTAATTTAATATTATATGAGTATTTTTATTGATAATTCTTATTTTGTGACAAAATTTAAATTATTTGATTTTCCCCCATAATGAGCAATAAAAAAGCAAAAATATATCATTTAAATAATGACTAGAAAGAAGAGTTTTTATTCATCATGTATAAAGAAAAGTGTTTATGTTTATTATGTACTTCTACAGTAGCTTTACCGAAAAGAACACATTTTACTACTACTCATACAAGTTTTGATGGATACTTTTCTCCAAAATCTTTAAATTCACAGCATTCTTCATTCAAAAAAGTTATTATAAATCAACAATGGCAATTTTTTTTTGTGTGTCAAATTTTTGTAAAGCACAAAAAGCCATTTACAGATTGAGATATTAAAAAAAAGCTTTTTTGGCTGCAGCAGATAGCTTATTTCACAATTTTAAAAATAAAATGGAGATTGTTGATGCTATTTAAATTATATAACTTTCCAGACAAGCTGTAACAAGATGAGTTGAAACCATGATGATGAACTTAAGATCACAACTTAAATGGGATTTTGAAAATTGTTCATGGTTTTCACTCC
Organism: Epiperipatus broadwayi; assembly: GCA_028023455.1. Taxonomy (NCBI): domain Eukaryota; kingdom Metazoa; phylum Onychophora; class Udeonychophora; order Euonychophora; family Peripatidae; genus Epiperipatus; species Epiperipatus broadwayi. The sequence goes on along the minus strand of JAQFVV010006621.1, from coordinate 555,632 downwards.
AATTTGATGAATGAACTGACAATTGTGATATGACCTAGCTTAGTATATTTGTACATTTAGTATTTCCTGATTTGATGTAAAGGAAGAATTTCTCAAAATCCTATCTTTAAAAGAGCAAACCAGAAGGGAGATCTACAATATTTTTAAAGCTTTCATAATATCTAAAAATCTTCCTCTTAAGAAGATCATTTTCATTACTACAGATGATGTTTTTTCTATGACTGGTTGTATATATTCAAATATCAGCCTTTTAAGCTAATTGTGCATACGCTTTGCGAGTGTTAATAATAAACGAATACTTTCTCACCAATATAAGATATAAACAATTGTAAACATACGCTATATAAAATAAATGCTTATTTACATATGAATGGTTGTGAAAATGGATTTTTAGCATTTGTGAGATATTGATTTGTCTAATTTTATTTTATACCACTGCATAATTCATCAACAATCATTATGTGGTAAAATGTTGAACCTTGAAGATGTTATGAATACAACTATTAAAATAAACAATTCAATTAGGGCAAAACCACTGGAAAATAGATTGTTTCAGTCATTTTTAGATAGCATTGATGTTAATCCACCAAACATCACACAATCACCATTTCTTATGCTTGCTTATAACTGTTATTAAAACAGGAAAAACTGTCTGTATAGTAGTGGCACTCAGTGCAAGTCAGAGTAATCAATGAATGCCAAAAGGCTTGTGCAGAATATTCCTAAGATCTAGATGCAGTGCTCTCAGATCCAAGGCTTCTCAGTAATGAAGGCCACAAGCCAGAAACTAGTCTTGGGATATTGGACGAGTAAGCCTTCTAGCATCCATTGATTACTCTCGCTTGCACTGAGTGACACTACTGTATGGATAGTTTTGCCTGTTTTGATAGCATTGATGCAGATTATAGTGACTTCGTTCTTCATAATTCAGTCAGATGGTTGAGCAAAGCTAATGTTTTAGAAAGATTCCACAAGCTGTTGCCACATATAAAAGATTTTCTAGATGAAAAAAAGATTCTTGTGCTTTTTTATTTCACAACAAGATGTGGCTGCAAAAGCTAGCATTTTGAATAGATCTAACAACTAAATTAAATGAATTAAATCTAGATTTTCAAGGACAAAAAACAAAACAATAACCAACAGGATTAGTTCCATTAATAGATACATTTAAAATGAAACTGGAAATGTGGATTTTTCAAATTAATAAAAAGATTTGAAACCTTTTGCAAATTTAAGAAAAGAAATTGGATTAAACATAGAAATGTGATTACCAAGAATTTTTCTGCAATTTCAGCAATGATTTCAAGATTGACCAATCATTTCATTTTTCACATAACCATTCTCTAAAATAAATATAGAAAATCAAGCTGTATTTAATATGGACATAGGTAGCTTGAAAATGCAATTAATTGAACTACAAAATGACATTAGATTGACATCACATGGTCAATTTGATATATGGAACAATATTACCATTGAAAATTATCCACTATTGAAAGATGCATTCTTAGACGTCATTCTTATTTTGCATCAACATATTTATGTGAGTCATCATTTTCTCATATGAACTATATAAAATCTAAATATCATACTGTATGACTGAAAATCATCTTAATGATTGTTTATGTTTGGCTGTTTTTAATTGCTAACCAGATTACTCAAAAATAGTTAATAATATTCAATGTCAATCATAACATTAAATAAATTTGTTTAAAATTTTAACTATATTTGTTTATTTCATTTATAAATTGATTCATTTTGTTCTTTTCCCCATTTAATGATCGCCATTTATTTGGAAAATAAAAAGTAGCTCCTAGGTTCTAAAAGGCTGGGCACACCTGATCTAGATCAATTAATGATACCTAATTTACTTAGACAAGCATCTCATGTGTAATTTGCCTTTTTCAAATGAGTTTAACTGCATGTTTTAAGTGTTCTGGAGATTTTATAAACTCAAAAAATAATTAGGCTCCACCATGTATAGTTATATATATTGTGACCTTTTGATTAGTTCACCGTAATAAATTACCTAATAAGATGTACTTAATCATCCAAAATTTTAAATTTTAAAAATATAACTGGCACTAATAACTTGATAGATAATTTTAGTAGAGACTGAAAAAGATATTATAAACATACTATTGTTTTTATTTGTTTGTGATTGTTTTTTTTTTCAGGTCTATAAATAATTTTATAAATATATATATATTTTTTAAAATAATTATAATAATAAAAGATGATAATTTTAATAGCTTAGTAAAATATTTTTATAAAGTTGACTAAATACATTATTTTATGTTAAAATTAAAAGGTTGAATTTAATTAGTTTTGAAATATTATTTTTATGTTAAAAATTAAAATGCTCAGTAAATGAAACAACTTTTTAGTAATATTAGCGGGAATTTTGGATAAAAGACAGACGATAAAAAAAAAAAGAAGGGGGAAAAAAACAAATGAAGCTAGTAAGTAATTAAGTCATCAGAAATATTTGTTAAAATTCAGACAATTATAAAGATAATTTTGTGCTGTAACTGTAATTTAATTTATATTAATAAAAAATCAAGATAATATGTGTTGGGTAAATAATTATATCATGCAGTAAATAATTAATTTCTTCCTCAGTCACAAAGTCATAATTTAGGAGATCACATTACAATTCTAAAAAAATGCTAATGCAGGAAAAGTTGCCAGTGGATCTTATTATTATGGTGAACAGTCAAATATATAAGGATAATATTGATTTATTTCAAGTGGTTAGAAGTTGAACAATCTTTCACGTAAGTGAAAACAGTTTCAGTTATCTATACTTCATTATATACTTAAAAGATAATTTAACTTTATGATATAAAGAGAACTAAATTAAAGTCAGAATAGAAATCTTTAAAGAATAACTTACAGAAATGTGGAAGACAAATAATAGGGATAATAATTAAATTGATTTACATGATTAAAACTGATCCTACAATATTTTTTAAGAAGATACACCTATAGTAGTGTAAATAGGAATAATTTTATTTAACTGACTTATAAATATTTATTTGTAAGAGTCAATAATAAATGCAAAATTACTCATAGGAGTTAAAATTGTCCCATAGAAAAGAAAATATATATATTATGAGACTTGATATCAATAAACTGTAATATAAACATAGAAATAAAACAACGAACTTATTTATGTTAAATGGTTTTGATCAACACTTTAAAAACACTTGAATAGTTATATTTGGCATAATCCATTAATCTACTGATTCCAGTAAATTTATAATAGTGAGATACAAAAATCTCTGATTATTAAATGGTTTCAGAGAACATGTAAACTTAAAAAAAAAATAACAAAATCCTCATTTTATTATAATTTCATCATTTTTCAAATATTGAAGAGGCAATCTATTAGATAATTGACAAATGCATTCAAAGTCCTGATGTGGAAGAAAATCTGAACTATCAGCTTTACATATGTGTAGATTAATCAAAAAAGGAAGAACAAGAAACTAAATAATAATTTTTTATTCTTTGGATAGAAATTAGATAATGGCTAACTTTATATATTTTTTTTGTTATGAAGTTAATCTTCATTATGTTAAAAATTGTTTTATATGTTAATCTTTAAGTGATAATTTTAGATATATTCCAAATGAAAATGTTATAGATGCAAACTAAATAGAAGAGTGAAATGAGTAAAATAATGTTCTAAGTTTTTATTATAAAATCATATCAAGGTAAGATTAATATATGATATATTTTAAAATGTAAGTTGATTAGTATAAGGTAATGTTAAAGAACCTAGTAATATAATAGTGAAAATAACCAAATGTATGATAATGAAGTGTGAAGAAAAGTAATCTGAAAGGATTAAAGATGGGTGGATGATAAACTATATGATACAATAAGTAAACTTGTGATCCCAAGTTAAAAATAAATAAATAAATATTGACTATTGTCAAATTATACTGACACTTTGTTTTGTAGTATATCACCAGGAGATTAGGAAAATAATTAATGGAAAGATAAAATAATTATATAGTTATGCTGTTTATTGTATGATGTATGCCTGTGATCCTTTTTACATTTAGATAGGTTGTCATTCCAGGGGATAGTCAATGTGGTAAATTGTAATTTCCTGAAGAACTGATAAGAACATAATGAGGTTAATCTAAGTGATACTCATATATGTAGTTGGATGTTATAATGTGAGGAATTTCCATAAGATGAAGGTGATCAAATCCACAAGAGCTTAATGGAAAAGCTTGGATATTAAGATAGTATCATGAGGAATAAATGATTACTTGCCATGAGAGCACACCTTATTTGGAAAGGTAAATAAGACCTCCATTGTATATTTGTAGCATTTGAGTCCAGTAGACATCAGTTTCTTATCTACAGAATGTTAATTATAAAGAAAATAAGGTAGGCATGGTATATAGGTGGATTTATAAAAAGAGTATAATGGTTTATCTAAGTGTGGAAAATTGTTTAAATGGAAAATAAAAATGTAAATACAAAACAAAGGTTGCATTAAGTAATTAATCTTAAAGTGACACTATATGAAAATAAAAACAAATGGGATCAATAATGAAAACAAACAAAAAAAAATGAATGGAATGAGTGATGATCAAATGGTATTGTATCTTTGGTTTTATTATGGGTATTAATTTCATAGATTTTTAGGTGATAAAAATAATCACATTCTGACAATATGTGATGTGGTTGTTTTGCATTCATAAGGATAATAATAATATGTATCTTAAATAAGAAATATACATAAAATAAGGAACCTTTTAGTTTAAAAAATAATAATAATAATAACAATATTATTCACAATGATTCTTGGAAATTGAAAAATAGGGAAAATAGGTTCCTATAAGTTTAAAATTTTATTTAGTAGGTAGGAGTCAGTGGTTCTCATTATTGTACATAATTGTACAAATGTTAAAGAAATTATATGTGTTATATTTTGTTGTTATTATACATACTATTTAAAATTCTGTTAATAATTATTGTTATTCATGTAAATAAACTAATATTGTAAATACAGTGGTTGAGTGAAGTCTTTGTTTCAATTTGGAATTATTTTCACCACTTTGTCATATCCAAACACACAAATTATTGGGAGTATTATATAGAACAAAACTGATAGATTTAATTGTTTATTAAATTCAATCACAATTACTTGAATGAGAACATTTAATAGCATTATAGTTTTAATTTAAAAATGGTTATATCTTTATAGTCACATGGAAATTTCTTATGAAAATATATTTGAGTTCATTTCAAATACATTCAGAAGAGTATATGAGTATCAGATATTGATATGAGAATATTTTAGACAATCTAATTAAAGTTAATAGGGTATATAAAACCAAGCAAGTTGATTATTTAGCTGACTAAAGTTAAAATGAAAGTTATTTGGAATAATGATTATATTTTAAGATGATAATAAAAGTAGTTCATTTTAGAAGCAGGAGTTAGTTATAAGATATAATTGTATTAATTGTTAGAAAATATGATGATGATTTATAATTGGGAATTTATTATCATTGTTAAAAAGATATACTAATTTTACTGAAATGATTTAACATTGTATTATAATGTTGGATGTGATTATTATTAAGGTATTTGGATCTTAGTAAAATCCCTCTTATTATTCAATTATCTTAAATAGAGGAATTATTAGGTTATCATATTGGGATAAGTAAGAACCTTGAGATATGCACAAGGTAGTAGTAGTTATTATAAAAGATATATTATAATAAATTTTATTAATTGATGTGATTAATTCAAGATGTCATGGAAAGATATATTTTATTTTATTTATATTAAAACCCACTCTCTTGTAACTGTCTTCCTAAATCTACCTTGTAATTATTTGATAGATAATTATAATCAATTGTTGAGTTTCATGAAATAATATTTTATATGATTTATGGTTTAACGTTAGAGCTAGGTGGTAGATAGATTTAAAGTGTATAGTAAGAAATGTGGAGATTCAGGACAAACAAGTTATAGTAGAAAGATAGGTTTGTGATACTCAATTGTCTAACCATATTATGGCCTAGTCATAAAACAAGAAAGACAAATTAGAAAGTTTAATAAATAAAAATTTTTTTGTTATATAAAATACACATATGAAAAGGAAAGTTTACAATATATACACAGGCACAAGTAGGACATCATCATCATCATCATCATTATCATCATCATCATTATTATTATTATTTTGTGTATTTATAACAATTTGTGCTCAATAGTATTTTGAAACTTCTTAAAGTTATTAGGGAATATGAAAAATCATTAAAGTAAATCAATGTTGTTTGTTTATTGCATAAAATTTATGCAATCTTTATTGTTTTATGTACAGTTATTGCTGAATGCAGGATAATTTTATTTCCACGTGCTGCATTTATCAATAAAATTCTTGATTAATATCATAGTAATGTAGATCTGACAATGATTGATTTAAAATATTTTAAAATATTAAAAGACTATTCTCTGTTAATTTTTATATTTATATCAAAGCAGTGAACTGTTTATAATTGGTGGTCTGTCTATAAAGGAATCATGTAGACTAATTTTGATCCATTCAACGCTTTGTGTTTAACGTCTTTTACAGTTGATTGATATTGTCAAGATAAATTTTTTTTTTTTTATCAACCAGAACGTTATTTACATAATGTAAAATCGTTTAGTTTAGATGAATAACTGGAAATATATTAGTAACTAAAATATATCTTTCTTTATTATTGAAAGCAATATATTTTTATTGTTGTTAGATGTCATAAAATTGACTTCTCTTGACGATCATATAAATACTTACCGAATTATAAAATTTTCAGCATTTAATATATAAAATAATTTTAAACTACTTTTTGACGTAGGACTGAGATAATCTCTTGCAATAAAAGTCTTAAAAAATACTAAAAAAAAACAATTAAAAAAACAAAATTACAGTTTTCTTTATGAAGAACTGTCGAGTAAGAAGTTTTTTAATCTAAAATGAGATCTAGAATCAGTAAAAAAAAAAGTGGATTTATTTCTGGCATATTAATTCGTTTTACGAACCCATATTTGTTAATCGTTAATCCTCGTATTCTGCATTTAAAATAAAATACAAACAATTTTTTAACTAACAGTAATATACCTAAATTTTAACCCCCTTTTTTTTGCTAGTCATTTGAAACTTATGGCAACCCAGGACTATATTGTAAATAGTAGCAGCTGTTTAGATTTTTATTAGATACATATAAAGATAATATCTGTGTGAAATAATTTTTTAACTAGTTAATATTTATTTAGATTTTCTAACAGAAAAAAATGTGCAGTAATTAAGAAATAGGAAGCATGCACACGACGTTTTACTTTTAAACAAAAGTGCATATATAAGGTATCTTAATTACGTAGGCAGAACATATTGTAGTGGTAATTTAAATAATTAAACTACAATGGAATGGATATATTGCATATTATTAAGTTCTCTAGAACTGACTCTCAGATGACACTGATTTTATGTGTAATAGGAATCTTAAATTAAAAGTATAATAATGGTTATAAAAAAAGGAAAGCATGTATATATAAGTTTAAAAGTTCTAACTTTACATAAAATTTATTTAAAAAGTATATATATATATCTGTTATGTTAAACAAACTATGCTTATATAATATAATTAAGAGTAAAACGATTTAATTAAATAGTTCATTGCAGTACAAAAACTATTTAGCATTTTCCCATAGAGAAACTGTGAAGTAAAACATTAGTTAGTTGAGGAATAGTGAGAGTTTATAGCTTTTTTTTGCTTGCTCTTAGTTTAAAAATATGGAGATGGCTTTTTGGAATAGCAAGCTAGGGTAGGTATAAATTAATATTGATTAAAAAATTACAATCTTATTTAAAAATTTTAGACTACCTGAAACAAAATTAATCTGTATATTAATTGAACATCTATCTATCTATCTATCTATCTATCTGTCTATCTGTCTATCTGTCTATCTGTCTATCTGTCTGTCTGTCTGTCTGTCTGTCTGTCTGTCTGTCTGTCTGTCTGTCTGTCTGTCTGTCTGTCTGTCTGTCTGTCTGTCTGTCTGTCTGTCTGTCTGTCTGTCTGTCTGTCTGTCTATCTGTCTATCTATCTATCTATCTATCTATCTATCTATCTATCTATCTATCTATCTATCTATCTATCTATCTATCTATCTATCTATCTATCTATCTATCTATCTATCTATCTATCTATCTATCTATCTATCTATCTATCTATCTATCTATCTATCTATCTATCTATCTATCTATCTATCTATCTATCTATCTATCTATCTATCTATCTATCTTATCTATCTATCTATCTATCTATCTATCTATCTATCTATCTATCTATCTATCTATCTATCTATCTATCTATCTATCTTATCTATCTATCTATCTATCTATCTATCTATCTATCTATCTATCTATCTATCTATCTATCTATCTATCTATCTATCTATCTATCTATCTATCTATCTATCTATCTATCTATCTATCTATCTATCTATCTATCTATAATGTATTAGATCCAAAAGCATTCTTTTATTAAATATACACTCATACCCTATATAAAATTTTTTATCTCACTAGCTGTATTAAATCAGAACATCGCAACTTTTTAAACGATTGAGAAAGCATGATAAATAGATTAATGTCCAGGCATTTTAATTAGTGCATATATTGAATATATATAAATACTCAGTATGGTATTTTTAAACAATTTTTAAGTTTTTAAATTATAAGTTAAATATAATATGATAATTTACTACTACACATAGAATATAATGGATTAAATGATTAACCCTCTGCAATTAACAAGCCAACTATCACAAGTTTATATTTAGGTAAAGTAAAAGAAACAGAATAAGCATATAATTAACTATAATTGTTTGGCTTGAATATCTATCCTGAATACTGGTGTGGGTCATGAGTATAATTGTAAATTTAAAATACATTGGTTTATTGCAAATTTACATTGTACATGAATCACAGCATCATTTGTTATACTTTTTTTAACCATTATCATTATTGATCCACTTGAGGATAAAAAACGCTCCCAGATTAATCCAGTTTCTTCAATGATAGCTTCTTTTTTTCCATATCATGCTAACAGACTTTTTTTATTTTACCATATATTTTACATGAGTTCACTTTTTAGGTTTTTTCTCAGACTATTGGATTCAGTCTAAGACTTAAGTATCCATTTAATATTTTCTCTTCTATTATCCTCATCTCAGCAATATTTCTATCATCTATTTATTCTCTCACTCAAATATTTGTTTTTTTCTCCCTTTTTATTTCCAATATACATCTGTCTATACTGTTTTGAGGAGTCTGAAGTCTCTATTGTCCAAGTCTCAATCATAAGTAAGAAACAGTCTAGTTGTAACTTCTTTTAATTCATGATCATAAATCATATTTTTTTTCTCTTGAGGAAATTCATTGAAAAGTACGTTTATCTTTCTAGTATTTATCTTTAGTTCTATTTTTTTATTCTCTGTCTGGTACTCCTTGCAACATTTTCTGAAGCTCTGAAGCATTATTTGCAAAAAAAAAAAAAACCAACAACATGCCGCTATTCAAAATCCAGATTACCAAAATAATATTCATGCATTCTTTGTCATAGTTTTTCATTTTAATCTATAAAATAGTTCCTATAAAATTAATATATACATAACTAATTAAGTAGCACTAAATTTTTATTTGTTGTGAGAAAACATTGACTTTGAAGGGTATTCCATAATATGTCACATCCTATTTAAATTTGGAATTTATATCTCTGCATATATTTTTAATATACAAAAATGAATTTTCAAAAGAAATTTGTTATTAACCAAAGGAATCAGTTTCTTCTTTGAAGTCTTAAATAATCTAAGCAGAACAAATTTCATAAATTCCTTTTTATACTTATCATTGTATTTCATACCATGCAGTTAAAACAATATATATTAATAGTTCTTAAATGATACTTTATAGGTTCTTACTATTGTAGTTGTTAATACCATCCAGTTATTTATTTAATAAATTAATGTAAATAAGTAGATCACTAATTTGAATAAGGCAGTGTGATATATTTATTAATCTTTATTTCTAAATTTAAAAAAGTACAATGACATTCATTTTAATATGTCTTACAATTTTTAAATAGGTCAGATGTTGGATATTTTGAAGACAAAAGTAAATGACTAATCTCATTTCTTGGAGAAAATATTAGTTAAAGCAGAAGGTGCTAAGACTTTTATTATTCTTTAGTGACATTTGAATATTTACTTAGTTACTTTCAATTATAAATTATTTTTTAAGTAAAGAAAACTAATCAAATTGGAAAAGTAACTATCTAATATTAAAAGAGACATTATGGAATTTATGAAATCAGAAGTAAAATGAAAAGATAATCAGAGACATTATGGGAAGATAATTGTAATATATGCCCAATAAGATCTCCTTTAAGTAATATTGTGTTTTGATGAAGGTTTAGTTGTATTTATATATTGAACTATTTTCATCATCTAATATGAGTGTTGAATGTCTTTAAAAAATTAACTTTATTTAAGTATTCCAAATACATTCAACTGTTAGTAATAGCACACAGATTAGTATATACACAATATTTCAAGAGGTATTATTCTCCCCTCTTCTTCAGGTGTTGTTGGCCTGACCAGTGACAGTACTAGCATGAGAATTAAATCTGTAACCATAGATTTTTGAGTATTGAATTTTAAGGTAATGCTCTAACCAACTGATAGTTAGAGCATTACCTTAAAATTCAATACTCAAAAATATAAGTAAGTAACCAGGTTCAATTCCTTTGCTAGTATTATCACTGGTCAGACCAGTAACATCTTAAGTAGAGGTGAGAGTAATACCTCTAAAACATTGTGCATATTCTAACTTGTGTGCTATTCCTAACAGTTGAATGTATTTGGAATATTTAAATAAAATTAAATTTTTCTAAAGACATTTAATACTTATATCAGATGATGGAAATAGTCCAATATATAAATACAAATGTAATATGTAGTTGACAATCATCACCCTCAAACATTACAATCCCACTGAATATTATAGCCAATAAATTAACATTGTCAATAAATAGTTATCAGCAAATATGAAAGCAGCATAAGAAAATCAGATTAGAATAAAATAAATAGTTATAATAATTATAAGACATCATTATTATTAAACATGAATAGTACACTGTCAACCCTTGTGATTAGATTTAAAAAGGTTATATCAAGATGAAGGCTCTTTATCTACCATTGCCAAACTGAGGGTGGAATATAAAAGCAATCACCTGCAGGCACATAATTAAGTTCTAAAGGATCTATTGTAAAAATGCTGGGATCCTGATACATGGTAATCATCATTAATGCTTAATCATATGGTAATATGAATGTACAGATCAATTCTAATCTGTATAAATTAAGTGCAGTGAATGGATTTTAAAGGTAATCTTAATATTTATGCCAGCCAGAGAACTATCTGAATATTCAAATAAAACATATACCCCTATGTATGTACCCTAATTATTATTCCTCTAGAGTTAGATCAAGATGACAAGGACCTAGGTATTGTGACAGTGATAAAAATAAAATAAAAATGTATATGCTTAATATAACTTTATTTAAACAGACTTAATATAATCATTTACAAATCCCTTAAAGTGCAATGCTGTGATGAAATGAAGTTGCACACACTACCAATTTATAGAACACATAGCTGAATGAATAAGGATGTTAACATTATTATTACTTTTTAACAATTGACTAATAAAGTTAATCAATGAATAATAAATAAGACAATTTAGAAAAGATATAATATGACAATGCCAAATGTAACACATTTTCTATATACATATATATATAATTTCATATAGCAAGTAAGATTAACCTGTTGATTCTTATTACTACATTGATTAAAACTGAAAACAACATTTCACAATAAAAAATTTAATGTAGACTTACCTAAAACATTATTCTCTTTTAATTATAAAAATGGGAAAGTCCCATACTTTTTACATTTTGGGAGAGAAAATACAATAAAAAACATATATATTAATAAAAAAAGAACAATTAAAACTATACTATAAGTTTTTAGGTATATTAAAAAGTTATTTAGAAATGTAAATATACATAAATAAAAATGTGTAAATGAAGTAAACTATTCTCATTTTATCTTGGTTTCATTCTTTTAGTTCTTTTTTTTTTCTCATGTGTCATGGCATCGGGGGAGAGGCTTTTAATTTTCAAGTTCTCTTATGTTAGTTTTTCCTTCTTGTAGCTTCAAATATTCAGTTAAAATTATATTATTTTTGAATGTAAGTTAACACAAGGTGAATTTGTTTATTTTACAAATTAATTTTCAGATCAGGGTAAAACAGGTTCAGATAGTCATGCTTTTGGATAGACACATAATTCTCATTTTTCTAGTTTTTTTTAGTAAAATAGGCTACATGTTGATTTGTGATGCTCAGATTTTAGCTAAAGCTTAGTATATGGTTTTCTTCAAATTTATTTCAAAAAAACGTTTTTAAACATCTAGTGAAGTTAATCTTATTTCAGACTACAATATTAATTTCTCACTGTTTTCTTCACAACTGAACTTCTACTTCTGTTTTCTTTTCAAAAATGGGACCAAGAATGACAATTACTAAATGAACATTAAATTGTAATGCTTTAACATGCCTTTCTATCTTAATTTTTATTGTAACAATCTTGTTATTCAACAAATCATACAATATCTAAACGACAGGATTAAACCCTGATAAATTGATTTTATTTTTAAAAAAAGTTATTTTTTTCCCTTTTTTATTAATTCACTAAGAAAATTCAGTAATTAATCATTGAAAAATTCATCTGTAGTTATTTTTTCTTCATAATTATTAAAAAAAAATTGATAATCCTTTAATTATACTTTACTTTGAAAATCAACCTTAATTAATTAAAAACAACATTCTTTAACAAAGATGTTAAAATCATATTTTTTTCTTTTAAAAACAGATAAATAGTCTTGCGTTGTTAGCCGAGAGGTTCGCGTCCCGGCAGATGCTATGACATATGAAAAAAAAAACAAAAAAAACAGATAAGTATTATTTAAAATTTTATTTATCTGTCTTAATATTTTAAAAAGTTAAAAACTAATATATAAATAAAATTATTAAAGAAAGAAAAAAAAAATATTAATATATATTTTTTATATATGTCTTTCTTCCTTTTACAACTTTTCTTAATAAATGTTAAATATTCACGTTTTTATTTAAAATGTTTGGAATTTGCCATATTATCATTTAAGAAATATAACTCTTTTAAAAGTTAATCATTATTATTCTCAAAAAAAAAAAACAAAACATGAAAAGAAATAACTTTTCTTGATGTAGATTAACATCCCAACACTGGAGTAATAAGTAAATGAAATATTATCAATCCAAAGCACAAGTTAAAACTTTTTAAGAGAAAAAAACACACCATGGATCTTAAAAATTTAAGACAGATCATGGAAAATGTTTTCTCTTCTACCTAAATTTATTTGCCTATATAAATGAATTTAAATAAAAGAGATAAGTTGGTCTGAAGTCATCTTAAATTTTTATGATACATGATCTCTGTTCTTTTTTTAAATAGTTTTTATCTTGTGTTTTGGTTATAGAGTCTTTCACTTATGTAATAAACCAATGTTGGGTTGTTTATTTAGTATGTTACACAATATTAACCACTAGGGAAGGTTTAAATATATACATGTATAGATAATTTTTGATCCTATTAGAAGCAATTTAAAAAATATATGGAAATTTTGGTGTTAGAATTGGAAAATGATTGATAAATGCTATAGATAATTTTGGCAAACATGCAGACATGAATAAGGAAAAACTTGTGAAAATTATACATATTCTAAAGCAGAAATGTTGGCATGTATAATAGGTATACTTTTATATTGGAGTGTTCTTAGTAGATTAAACATAGAAAGTGATTAATGATTAGGAAGGTTTAAGATAATAAAAATGCAAAGTTGCAGAGACAAAAACTATTAGAAATACATTATTAACAGTTTATATTTCTAATTCTTTGAAAAATAGTAAGGCAAAAATTCTTATTAAATTCAGCCAAAATTTAAAAATAATCTTAGAATATTAACAAACTTCAAAGATGTGTTAGATACTATATAAACATTACTACAGGATGACTAATACAAATTGACAGAGGTTTATCAGTAAATTCAAAAATCAAAACAAGATAGTATATAAAGAAAAAAAATAAATAAAAATATTTAAAAATGATCCATTTAGAAGATTCATATATCTGACTTTCTATAAAATAATGCAAATGATAGATCATAATAACACAAAGATCTATAAATATGAAGTGACAAAAAAGTGACATGGAATAACAAAAATATCAAAATATAAACAGTCACTTGATGTTGGAATGAAAGTTGGATTGGCAATAAGAAAAAAAAAATGCCACTGTGGTCATATAAAATAATAATATTTTGAATTGTGTCAAATAATTCTACAAATACATAAAAAGAAATAAAATGCAGACAAAAAATTTAAAATAGTTTTTATAATTACCCAACAACTTTTAACATTTTCATATTTTAAATGAAAATGTGAGTCATGAAATTAAATCTATGTAATGAATTAAAATGAACTCAAGACAAGAATGAAATTATTATAAATATTTTAAAATAAGCAAATGAAAAATAAAACAATTGTTATCAAAACTCCACATCAATTTTCTAAATGTTATTTGAATATATTTTAGGTGATTGAAAGAATATAGAAGTGATATTAATATTAACGAAAGCAGAAAAAATTAAGACATAATTTTTTTAACATCATTACATCTCATCTTCAGAAACTTTGTATTCAATCCTGTCAAATGCTTAAGCTATTGTTATACCATAACAGATAATACACCAATATTAAAAAAATTTTCAGAAAAAATGATGACTATGAGTTATCATTTTAGTTTTGATTTTGAAATTAGAAGAAGTTATTGGTTTGTATCAGTTTTCTGTATGTAATTACATCTGTGACATATTAATATCTAGATTTTTGATATTTCCAAGTTGTGAGGAATGCAGAAGCAGTAAATAAATAGATTACATGATATGACTATGAAGTTTAATATTAATAATGGCATTCAACAGAATTATTCTTTAATTTTTATAACAATATTATAAGAAATATGTTTTAAATTAAGCTAAAATAATAAATAAATAGAGACTACCTATGTTATCTATATTTTGGAGAAATGTGATTGTTTTGACAAATAATCCTTCAGAGTTTCAAGAAATGTTATAAAAGCTGTCAGGTAAAATTCTAGAGTTGGTTTAAAAATAAATGCTAAAAAGTTTAAAGTAATATTCAGTGGCACTTAAAAAATAAAAAAGTGGTCATAATGAATTAGTAATAATTAATAATGTTATTAATGCAGATGGAAAAATAATGGACTAAATTAATCAAAAATGTATATTTGGATTGATTGCTTTTATCAAAACAACTTACTATTAAAATATATTATGTCCTTAAGAAATTTTTTTTAATAAATATGTTTTACCAATGCTTACTTATGAATTTAAAACATGGACTATTAATAAAAATAATACATTCTATAGGTCACATAATGAACTATATATACATTGGAAGTAACAAAGAATGAAGTATATAAAAATAAATTAATGACAAAAAAACTGGTATCATTGACATCATTGAACTTAATAGTCTGAAATAAAATTAGATTGGAAAATGTGTTCTAGAAGAGATTACAATAGATCAACAACTGAAATCTTAGAGTGAATTTTAAAAACAGATCCTATGTGATAATGATGACTAATAAAAGAAAGTTTGAGGATAAATACGGTTAAAAATAATGAAATGATTAATTCTATTAAACAAAAGACCTTCATCTAGAAGTATGCCATTATTATTTAAAAATATTTGTACACACGCACACACACACACATATATATATTAAAAAAGATAAAATTTAAGCACTTACTATATACATTTGGTTATAACCTAGCATTATAAGACATGCTAGATATTTAAATAAATTGTGGATAATATGTAATATAAAAAAAAAATCTTCATATGTATAAAAAGGTAAAGGATCTTTTTTTAGAAGTCGTGCTCTTTTTCAAATTTAGTCAACATTAGTGAAAATAAAACAAAAACAATATCGTAGGCAGACAATCATGGAATTCATCTAACAAAGAAGTTTACACGTTCAATGTTTAATATTACTAAATATTTCAATTGATCAAAAACTACAATATATACTTGCTTAAATAAATACCCTAAAAAGATAAACACTTCAGTTTTATCAATTTTAACATATACAACCAATTAGTTAAAAACATTCATATTATTATGAAAAATTTGTTAACAAAATGTAAATATTAATTTCACTTTAATTAAGTTTATCATGACCAATCTTTAAAATAGCATTATACATAACTAAATCAAGCTTAATTTTTTTTTTTTTTTTACATAAGTAGTCTTCAGTTAAATAGAGTTTGTAGCAAAATCAAAATATTTTCTATAATAATTTGTATTTAAAATGTTTTTTAAACAATTAAAAAAAATAAAATTTATTAATTGTAAAAATGTTTCTTAATATATTAAGAAACAATAAAAGTTATGTATGAGTATTTATTAATGTGAATGCTGACAATTTTCTGTGATTCTCTTCATAAATTTTTAATCCTTTAAGAACATTTCTTAAAAAATATAATTAAAGTAAATGAATATATATTTCAATTAAAAAATAAACTTTTAAAGTAAAAAGAATGTGCCTTTTATCTTGATAAATTAAACATAATATACTTCTATAAAAAATACTTTGATATTATACAATGAACGACTGAAGGAAAACTATTTTCATCTACTGATTATACCTGTCATATGGAATCAAAAATGCAAATAAATTTCCAGATTTATTATCATTTAAAATAAATTGTTCTGCAGAAAAAAATAACTAAATGAGCAACTAATACAAATTAATATTAGTCTTGGGCAGAAACTCTCTAGTGCTGATTTAATATGATAAATTCTCCATATCTTGAAGTGTGCAGTACTTAGTAATTTGAAGCCTGGTATATCTGATGAATATTATTAAATGAAATCATAATTTTTTAGGCTGTAACTTTATTTTCTGTTCATATTTGTAAACTTTTAAAATTTTAAATGATTTTTAATATATGAATTTTGTTTTTTATTGTCATGGATTGATTCTTTACATTAAATAGAACCATTGTTTACAGTTTGCTATTTTATTTGATTAAATACTTTATAATATTAAGCCATGTCAAGATTTTTTAATATTTTTATCCAGTTAACACTTGTTTTTTGAAATACTTTATAGAATTTTAAAATATCCACACTTTTTGTTGAATATTCACATTAAAAATTTATATATTCTAACAAAAAGTTGATTAGAATAGTTGTCAATATAAAGTCTGAAGTATTTGACAATTATGGATGATAAATCATTATCATTGTTGGAAGAGATATTGAATGTTCTGTTTTTATCACTAGTTTTTATTTTATTTTGTGTATGGGACTGTAGCAAAGCATTTCATATTACGAATACATTCTAATTATATCCAAAATATTATCAATTTTTAGTTTGTAATTTTATTTTAAATATATAATATGAATATTTATAGAATTAAATTGAAAAAAAAAATTAAATTTCATTAATCAAAGTAAGAACTTTTGACATAATTTTTTTATATTAGTAAATAATTTAGGTAAAATGAATTTTTCATGTTCTCTAAACAAAACAAAACTTTACAAGAATATGATTAAAATAAGACAATATAAAAGTAGAATACAGTTCTGGAAAGAATTTTTTTTACTTAAAGGCCAACTTTATAAAAAAAATAAAGAAATACCAATATAAAAAAAGAACAAACAAAATATAAAATATAAAATAAAACATGAAAGAGAATAGAAATAGAATTGCGAATTAAGTGAAACAATTTCCAATATATGTTTAGAATAGAACTTAAAAAATAAGAAGAAATACTCATATTAATGATAAAGTTGGAATCTAGATGAATAATTTTTAAGTCTTGAGAAAAACCTATTTTTATACCATAATAAATAACTGGTTGATGGATCATCTGCTTCAGTGATAATATTTTTTCATTAACTAAGACATCAACATGTAAAAAAAATGCCTATTCTTGTCAGCATCAGAAAAAATATGATAGACAGATTAGTCATACTTAATGAACAAGAAAATATAAAAAATGATAGAAAAAAATTAGGTATTTTTATGTGATCATCATCATCATTATTTTCAATCATTATTGATCCACTGCAGGATGATGGTCTCTCCAAGTTCAATTCTTCTCCAATCTTTAGCTCTCTTCTCCACACCACTCCAGCACACTTTGTTAATCATTTATCCAACTCATATATTGTCTTTTTCTAGGTCTTTTACAATCTCTTGTAATTCAGTTTAAGATTTCAACTGTCCATATATCATTGTCCCTTCTATCAATATGTTCAACACAACTCCATTTCAGTCTCTTAATTTTTTCATGGATGTCAGTAACACCTGTTCTATATCTCATGCATGTATTTCATTTTCAATGTCTTCTTGTTATTTTTAACATGCATATCTTTATGCTCTATAGAGTGGTCTAATGTCTCTGTATTGCTCTTCTGTTAAGTGTTCAATTCTCAGATCTGTAAGTAAGAACTGATAAAACATATTTATTAAAAACCTGTTTTATCAAACACATAGGCATATTTGTATTTATTATTGAGTTATTTTTACCAAAAGCATTCCAAGTTTAGTTCTATGATTAATTTCATCTATTATGTTTCCATGTAGTAATAATTTGACCAAGATATTTGTAGTTGTTAACTTTAAGCATTATCAATCTTTATTTTCATCTTTTGAGAAAATCCATTGAACATTACTTTTCTCCTTTTAATGTTTACTTTTTAATCCTACTTTCTTACTTTTATCTGATAATTTTTGCAACATTTCCTAATGCTCTAAAGCATTATTTGAAAAACCATTACATCATCTGCAAAAGTTAGATAACTTAATTAATCTCCATTTACTTTTACTACCTTAGCTTCCTATTTTAATCCACAAAATACTTCTTGCAAAACTGCTGCAAAAAGTTTTGGATATATAAAATCACTCTGTCATACACCCTTCTCAATGTTAATTTTTTTAGTATCATTATATAATATAATTGTTGCTGTTGCACTTTTATAAATATTCTTCAGAATATGACAATATCCTAGGTCGATACCTCAATGTTCTAATGCTTTAATCATTGAAGAAGTTTTTATAGAATTAAATGCTTTTTGATAATCTACAAATCCAAAACAGAATGGCAAGTCATATTCATTGGTTCTTTGTATAACTTCTGTCAATACTTAAATGTGATCCACTACAACAAAATATCTTTTAAGTCTAACTTGTTGTTTTGGCCAGTTAAAATCTAAAGTTCATTATAGATGAGTTGTAATTATTTTGGTAAAAAAATTAGATAAAACTGATAAAAGACTGATAGGTCTATAGTTTCTAATATTTTCTTTATTACCTTAAATATTAATATTAACACTACATTTTCCCAATCATTTAGTACAATTTTATCATTTTGACATTTGGTATGATAGCTAAAGGTAAATACCATTTATTACAATTGATATTAACTTGATATCAAGCTGCTGACAAATAGTTGTAATAAAAAATAGTGTCTATTAAAAGTGGTGAAATAAAATAAATAAAAGGAAAAAGAGTAAATTTAGAAAACAAACATATAAAAATTATAAATTAAGGGTTATAATAAAAAAATAAGCAAAAAAAAATAAATCAGAAAATTATAAATTTTCTGTTAAAATGAGAAAATGTGCCGAAGAATTGAAATGTAAATATTTAAAAAAAAGAATAGAAATAAGAAACGCTTAACATTTTGTAACAGCTTTGCAGAGAAATTAGTTATCTGTCATTAATATTGATGAAAATATATTTTAAATTTTTAGTAACTATGGAATGGAAAAATATGAAAATAAAAAAAAAATAAAAAAAAGTTTATATAATAGTTATAAAACAATAAGAAAAGGTATAAAAAAATAAAAAAATAGAATATCTAAAAGAAGAGTCATAAGTATAAATGATAAGCTTTAATAAGAATATTGCAGATTGTGAAATAAATTAAAAATTGGAAAGATTTTAAAAATAAGATTAATTTTTAAACAAATACCAAAAGCATAAAATATTTAGAGAAGCAAAGACTTCTGACAGTGCCATTTATGTCTTAACAAAATGTTTGCTTATATTATATAAACTATGGTTGTATAAGTAGATAAAAATAATAATATTAATGAAATCATGTATTTGTTTTGATTCAAGTAATAAAATGCTTTATAAATTCAATAATTTTTTTTAGATATATATAATAAAGAAACAAAAGTAATAAAAAAGCAGTTAAATAATTTGGAAAGAGATGTTATGGATAATGCTCTGTTTATAATTAGTAAACTTATATAAGATATATAAATATCAGTTAGATACTTTAGAGTTTAAGAATGTGAAAATTAACGTAGATCAGAAATAATGATTTTTTTATTGTCAATAGTGTTTACAACTTATTTACATTATTTGTGGAATCATTTACAATTAATAGATATAATATACAAATTTCAGGGAGAGCGATTGATAACGAAAATATTTTAAGAGTATTTTTGCTGATAATTGTTTATATATTTTTTTAATTTAATAGAATATTGAAATTAGATGAATACTCTTTAGATAAGTATGCAAAGTTTAGGGGAGATAATGATATTAGGTTTAGTCAAAATAAAATCAAATTCATTATTGATAAATTATAAAATAGGAGATGAATGTGTAAAAGATGTTGAAAAAATTAAATATAAAAATTTGTAAAAATATATATTAATTTAGAATTTAAATCAGCAGGAGGTTCCATAGATTTGAAGTAATAAAAAATTCTTCATAAACTTTATTACAAAAATATGAAGGACATATACTATTCACTTTCGATTTATTATTCTTTTATGTGTTATATTACTATTGTAATGGAAATGGTTATTCGTACGGTTGCTTAATTATTTGTACTTTCCACTATATTTATTTCGATTATTTTATTCTATATTATACTTATTTATTATATTTTAATTCTTTTCATAACTTATATTTTCTATCCATTTATTGTTTACAACTTAGATTCTTCATTATCTTATTTATTATTTTAACCCACGCCGTTACAATACAAGCAGAGAGCTAATACAGATACAAATTTAACTTCATATCTATACCCTTGACTGAACCCCAAGGCAGTACGTACATATTATCTTGGCATTATTTTTCCCAGCCAAGAACCCTCGGCTGCTGAACAGAGCAAACTATTTCAAAGAAACTTAGCGAATGTCCAGCGCTTGCTATTTATTTTTTAGAATTGGGATTTTGCACGAACAAGCAGCACATGAATATCTTAAACAAATCAGCATGCCCTTTAATCACTAATTACAGTTCTCCCCCTGTTGTAGCTTGGTGATAGGAGAATAAATCAAGGATACAAAACTTAATGACAAATATGTTTAATAATAATATTCACACTTTATATAAAAAAATTACATTATAATAATAATAAACACACACTTATAAAATACATGGCTATAATAAACATATGAAAATAGATCAGATATTAAAGTTCTTAAAGTCCTGTTGATAGAGTTCTATTTTATCAAATCATTAATTTTATATTTAGTTATGAATAGTAGACAAATGAAAATGCATGCATGCTTTTACCTAGGCTTTGTTGTCCCATGGGTATTTCTTCCAAGCGCTCTTGATTAACTTCCTCAGTTTGTGGGGTTATTTTCATTCCAGTTTTTGCTTGTTGATTGCTTCGGTTCTCCATTAACTTCCTCAGTTTGTGGGGTTATTTTCATCCAGTTTGCTGGTTGATTCTTTAGGTTGAGTTTCAATTGACAGCTGCAGAAGTGGTGGTCCCTCTAGCAGGTCAGGCAAAGATCTTACATTGTGAGTCAGTGATGAGATGGCTTGAATCCGAACCCACGTCCCTTTAACACCACCAGCCACGCACTTCTTCCATTTTCTTTTAGCTGTTGCTTCTCTAAAGTCTCTACTAGCAATGCCAGACAAAATTGTAATTTTCTTAATCTCATTCTTTTGTTCATTGTTTTTAAAATTTTTTAGTTAAGACATAGATTTCCAACCAATTTTTATCATTATGTTTCTTTATTTAATTAGTGACCGGAATGTAAGTCCCAATTAATTTAACAGATCAGGCAAAGATCTTCCGTTGATAACATTTCTTTGTCCGTGGAATTTAATTTGTCCAACAGACTTTCACACCTACGGCCATATTGTTTCTTTTTTTATATATCACATATCACATTTATTTTATTTAAAGTTTACAATTCACTCATTTTTTTCACATTTATGTTTTACATTTATTTTAATTTGTTATAATATATATTTTTTTTTAATGAGAGAGAGGACATGCATTTCTTTATGCTTCCTTTTCCCCTCTCCCACAATAAACAAATAACTTTCTAGCATTTGACTTACAAGAGAGAAAGAGACACATTTCTTTATTTATGCAGCCCCCCCTCCCCTTCTCTTACTATTACACAATCCAAAGTAATTTTGACATTAGAATTTCAATTTTTCTTTTCCTTCCTTTCTTTTTTTAAAAAAAATTTATTAGCTAATTTATTTCACCTTTATTACTTTCTAATTTTATTAATAAATATATATGTGTGTCGACTTTACGTGGTCGTCACACTATATAATACCAATTATATGTTAATCACTTTTTACAATGTAATCCAATAAAATTTATTTCTTGATATTTCTTTTTAGCTTCGATTGAACAATAATCTTGATTAGAGTTACAATGTTGGAATATATATGATTATACAATTAGTATACATTTATACATATGTAAGTAATTATAATTAAATTACTTATATTATTTTACATCGTAGATTTTACAGAATGCAAAATACAAATATATTAATGAACCTAGTAATTATATATATTTATACATTTTTATGTTTCAATAATATATTTTATTGTCAACAAAGGTTGCATGATATTTACATACTTATGCTTTAGCTACAGTGGTTTGATGATTTTTACAGATTTACTTTGATTGAGATTTTCATTGCTAATTACATAGTTATGAATGTGTTGAATAGGGGTCTATATCAGTTAACCTATTCAATTACAATACTTTAGAAACCCTGGGTTTCCATGGTAGATTTTTTTCACATTATGAAATTTTTGTTATTGCTATCATTGTGTAATTTTACTATTTATTTCTGATCTTGTTGTTAATCAGTGTCCCTCCTTCCATATCTCATTAATATTCTATTATTGTATTTGTTCATTGGTAAACAGTTTTATTCATTAATTCATTTGTGTGAGAATTCATATTTTATAGTGTCCTTTTAGTTTCTTGTTCATTGTTGGTTTTGTTTGAATAAGCTAGGCTTATATAATGACTAATTTTGCATGCTCTTTTAAATTAACTTGTAATTTTAGTAGTGACCATGTGGCTGCATAGATATCTGGATGTGCAATCCATATAACTCTGTTCCTTATTTGTTGTAGCTTGTTGTAAAATGTTGCCAGATGCTGTATTTTCCAGTGGAATGTACATCGTGTACTCTAAAATGCATAAAGTCCAAAGATTGCTGTTTGTGCAGTAGGGGTTGTCTTCTTGTGTGTAAAATCTGTTAGCTTTTGTACAGTTTGTCTTGTTCTATATTGATTTAGCATATTGTTTTGTGTAGTATTTAGCACCGTACAATTGTAAAATGTGTGTTGTTGTGTTTCTTCAGCAGCATGGCATAGGTTGCAGAATGGGTCTATTGATCTACAAAGATGATAGTGTCATAAAAAATAGGATGTCAATAATGTAAATAGATTTAGCTTGATCAAGAAATTGAAAAACTTTGGTTCCATTGACCATTTTCTGAAGTCTTTAAGGAATTGCTTGTTGTTCATTCCCAGAATTGGTTTAACACTTAGTTGTTTGTGGCTGGGTTGATCAATTTGTATGTATGTCAGTATGTGTATTTGCTATCAAATGTGGGGGTTGTAATTCTGATATTCATTTGTGCTGAGTGTGCTAATGATACTAGATCCAAATGTGGGGGTGGATGACATGTAGGGATTATGTTGAGAAGGCTTTATAGCTGCTGAAACTGTGCAGTGATCTTTGACAGTATATGTATTGCTTTTTGTGTGTGGAACACATGTATTGTGTGTAGTCCCAGACCATTCCATATAATTGGTTGATTGAGTTGTTTGATTAAAATGGTCAGTTTTCCTACCTCATAGCAGTTTGCTACAGAGTGATGATATGGCTACTATAAAGTTTTCTGTAAAGTTGACAATAGGTAAATAATATGCAATTCTTGTTATGAGTATGTTAAATAAGTTCACTTTTAAATATAGAGATAAGGATGCATTTGATAAAGATGTGGCTATGTTTGTTGCTTTCTGTTTGAGCTTATTTTGAAGTGTTTCTCTCATTCCATGCACTTCTAGGTAAAATGGAAATCCATAAAATGGAGTAGGTTTTTCGCAATATAACTGTGTGTAGGGTTTATTAGTATCGATGAACCATGCTGATGTTTTACTTAGGTTGAATTGTAGTTTGTGTGTGTCTGTGTAATTTTGTAGTATTCTTTCTAATACTGGCATTTCTTTACGCGATGTTATGTCATGTCATCCATGTGTGCAATAAATGGAATGCGGTGGGCAGTTCGTAGTATTAATATTTCTGGTAATTCATTTTCAGTCTGTTTTAAGAGTGGATTTATATATAGAATACACAGCAGTGCACTGAGTGGGAATCCTTGTGAAATTGATTGTGTGGGAGTAAACGCTGTTGTGTTTCTGGCGCTGTGTGGGAGGGGTATCTCTCGGTTGAGTAAGAGATTCGCGATATTTATACATTTTTAATAATTTTATAAATGTTACCCTTCTTATTTTTTATTCTCATTTTTGTTTAATTTCTTTTGTATAAATTGTTAATATATAATATAAAATTTTAAATTTATGTAAATTTTAAATATTATGATAATTTATTTTTATCACATTAATTATTCCGCTTCAACTTTTCCCAAAATATTTTTATATTTTATTTCTCTTCAAAGTTAAAACTTTTATCTGACAAAATTGAAATTGTTTTATACTTAGTGTGTAAATTACTCCTATAAACATTTTATAAAAACTATTTCCTATTATACATTTAATCTACATATTTTTTTTTATGAACTATAATTTTATAATAGTGTTTCAAGTTAAAGTTGGTCTAATAATTTTAATGGTAATATATTTTTAACTTTTTGATCTCTTTATAAGAAAGTGATATAATAGAAAAATAAAATGATAGCAGCACAGGCATAAATATTCAGATGTTAATATTTTTAGATCACCTAATGAATAAAGCTTATATATAAATAATAATAATAATAAAAAAGTATAGTCTGAGTTCCTGCACTAATGGATAACTGTGATATGGAATGGTTGGATAAAAAATGAATATTGATAAAAACTAAAAAACTTTGATATATACATATAAGAAGTAGAATCAATTGCATATCATTAGTTGAAATTCAAATATAAAATATTACTGACACTTTACATTTTTTCTTAATTTCAGCAGCACTCTGGATAGAGTGACATGGGTAAAAATAACCATTTATTTGTAAGTCTCAAAGTTGTGTTAGTTATTTTATATTTGAATTTCAACTAGAAATATTCAATTAATTCTACTTCTTATATACTCGTATTTCAAAATTTTCAAAGTTTAAAGTGACTATTGTATGTTTTTCTTTGTACTTGTAAATAAAAATATATTTATTTAATAGTAATTATGATATTTGCTGATTTAGCATGCTTTTACATTACATAAGTTTGAATTTTAATATACATAAAAACTATGAGGCTTACAGGTAAGAGGATGACTTTTTATATGTGCCACTTTATTCAGAACAAATGTTTGTTTCACAAAGAAGTGCTGCTGAAATTAAGGTAATATTTTTGTTAGTAATATATATAAACATTAAAAACATAACGTTAAACATGGGAATAAATAATCAAAATTACCACAAATCCACATCTCAAACAGATTAGCAAAAAAAAAACAACAAAAAAAACAAAAACAAAAACAAAACAAATGCTAAATCACAACCAATGGTTTCACTGCTGCAAGCAGAGATCTCGAATGTAAAAAACTATAAAATAACACTTTAGAAGTCTGCTTGTACCAGTGAAACTATTAGTTGTGATTTGGAGTTTATTTTTTGATTAATCTGGCTGAGTTGTGGATTTGTGGTAATTTGGATTGTAATGGAATGTCTAATCATCTAAAGGTTGGGAGCTTATTGGAATGGACAATTTATTTCCATTAAAATGAATCTCAGGTTTTGATTTATTTTTTAAAAAAATATATGTATGACAAAATATACACTAACTCAATAAATAAATTTAAAGTGCAAAAAACTAGGTTGTGATGCTAATCTTTTATTTGAATAACTTACCAATTTGAGTAGGCAATTGTTGATAGATTACTTCCATGCAATATAAAATATATTATGTATGAATGAATAAGGTTTAACTATTATCCAAATCATTTCCTTGGCTAGCTATATATAAAATAAACCTAGATATTAAAGAACAATGGTAAAGACATCTTAAATGCTTTATTCTCAGGGTTAATTTGATTGATGATTTGATTATTTACTAAAATATAAATTGGAAGCAAAAGGAATTTTGTTGAATTCAACCTATATTTATAAACAAAGATTATATGACTTACTATTCCAATTAATGGTGACTTAAATGAATAATTAGACCAAAACACAATATTATCATTTAGTTGATTGTAAATTTACCAAATTAACTAATGACTTCTGCACTGAAATGAGAAAATAAAAATATTAGTAAATTTTAAATAAAAACACCAAATCATTTCTTATAAAACAAATCATATATGCTTTATTTTAAATTGTGGTTAACTCCCTTATCGAACAGCAATAAATATATGTGAACACATAAAATTGGTTTTACTTTTCAAGTTTCCATTTTAGTTCAAGTTAAATGAAAAATGTTTGCCAACAATTGGCAAAGATTAGAATTTATGTTTTCATAGAAGTCATTCACTAGTTATCATATATAAAACTTTAATAAATAAAAAAATGATAAGTTGATAATAACTTGTTGAATTGCTAATTTAATACTATAGATGTGCTTCTCAAGGCTGGATGGATCAATAATACAATAACACAAAATCTCATAAGAATTCTTTCTCCGCAATACTATATAGATATTTATTTGTTTCATTTACATTGAATCATACTTCTTTATTATATTGTGAGCACCAACTATTTGTGCTTATTATTTATAAAAAAGGCTTCTATTATATCCTGCACTTCAACATCTCAATTCATAACTTTATTAATCTGGGCATAATTAAATGCTTATGTGATATATATATATATATATATATATATATATATATATATAAGATATATATATATATATATATATATATATATATATATATAAGACATATTTTGCGGGTTCATTCATGCTAAAAAATGTAAATATTGAACATACCAACATTTTGACTTGATCACACAAGTCATCCACTGGGTGATAAAAAGTAGAAAGATAATTGTAGAGGTGCTACAATCACTGATTTGAAAAAAAATGTTAAAGGTTCACCAATAGCAAAAACGTTAATTAAGAATGTTTGTTTAAAAAAATCTTTCCAAATAGGAGGAAGTTTGCAAGTATCGTCTCACTTATTGATACAATCTGGCTTTTTAAGTATCTCAATGGCTAGAAAAATCAATTTTATGACTTGAATTATAGTATGGAATGAGAGTGCTGCTGATGGTGAGTGTTGTTTAACTGCATTAGCATGCTCATCTCTCCTAACACTGATGCAATGATTACTCATATCTATGTAAGAAGCTTTACAATTTTCACATGAGATTTGATAAACTCCAGGAGATTCAAGAAGGATTGAATCCTTAGGCTTGGTTATTATATTGCTGATCTTTTTAGGAGTAAAAAATGTTATATCTATATTATAGTTTTTTAATATACATCCAATACTGTCTGTAGTTCCTTTTACATATGGACCACAAATTATAATAGCTGATTTATCATATTTTGTTCCTATTTTGTCCATTTTGGACTTGAAATAAGGCTTTTTCATAATAGTATGAAATAAATCTATATGCCTGAAAAAAAAAAGAATTAAATAAATGTTTGTAATCAGTATTTATCAATGGATATAAATTTTGGATATATAACTAAATAACAATGTAAAAACACCTAATTGCATTTGGAAGAATGAAAAAATGAACATCCAGAAAAAAATAAATGACAGAACAAACTTTTATCTTTGTCATTACTGAAAAATATATAAAAAATTTAATAATGCTAAACTATATATATCTTAAGAATCGACAATGGCTACTCAATAAAAACTCAAAATTGGATTAGACGTATATGTCAGAACTAAAAAGATTTACTTAAACATTAAGGGAGAGACTATGAATCAGCAATATTGGAGTACATCTGCTAAAAATTATGATAATAAAAAGACAATTGAAATCTAAACTGAAACGCAAATGAATTTAGATTTATTTTAAAAAAATCTACTTGTGATGAATAAGAAGTTAAACTTGAAAATTGTTTAATATTATGTAGTGAATCTATAGAATGAAGAAAATGGCGATAGTATAAAAATATAAACTGAACATTAACTTAAAAATTTTAATTAACTATATTATCAGATAGTTTCATTAATTAAGCTATTTATATATATTTTACCTTTCTTATATTTTTTAATATTTAATTTTAAATAGTAAATTATTTAATTTTTTGATTTTAATGTCAATATAAATTGCAAGATTGTTTTCATATATATTACAATTAATTAAGATAATATTGAAAATAGTTTTATTATTTAAATAGTTAGATCATTCTAATTTTTAATTAAACTATATAAAATAATATTACAATGCAAAATAATATGAATAATAATAATAAAATAAATAGCATTGAAGCAGCAAGATAAATACGTTTAATGTTTATTAAGACATTTAATAAATAAATATATTGTTTTAATCCTGCAAAACGGTAGATAAAAACAATGCTATAATAACGATTCTACTTTTATTATTAATAAAAAAATGTCTTACTGTCAATAATAAATATAGAGAAAAAATCGTTTGCTAACTTTTACAAAGATTCTATATAAGTAATATTTGAATTTTTGTTTATGTAAATTCGAATATCATATTATTATTATTATTATTATTATTATTATTATTATTATTATTATTATTATTATTATTATTATTATTATTATTATTATTATTATTATTATTATTATTATTATTATCATTATTATTATTATTATTATCATTATTATTATTATTATTATTATTATTATTATTTTGTTTTAAAGGTAACTTTATTCAAAAATAAGTGGTTACATTGGTTGTTGATTATACATAGTGTTATACATAGGTTTACACAGTTATTACATTACAGTCTGTATATTTCATTAGAGTCTCTTTGCACTTAAAAATTGACTTTTTAGAACTTAGATAGTGGCTTTTACAATGTTTTTGATTTTTTCACACTTTATGAAATATTTATTGTCCAAGTTTATGTACAATATAAATCAATGATCATGGTTTCAGTAATTTTTTCATGTTCTTGCAACACTGAATTTCATGTTTGCCTTTGTCCTTTTCTATTATATCCTTTATTATAAAGTGGCCTGAATTTTAAAAAGAGACCACATTGCTGCAAAGATATCAGGTAGTGCAATAATGCTGTCTCTTTCTTTTATTTTTTGAAATTTGTTCCTATAGGTGTTAGGGTGCCTTCTTGTGTTGTTGCCCAGTGTAAAAGTACATCTGGTACACCAGAATGCATATAGACTGAAAGTGGCTGCCCTTATGGTGGGTATTCTATTACTTTTGAATGTTTGTAGAATCTCATTTATTGTCGTTCTATTTTTCCTATATCCACCAACCATCATCTGTCTTACTTTTTCAAGTCCTGAACAATTATGTATTAAATGGTCCTGTGTTTCCTCATCCCTGTGACACAGCATACACAAGGGATCTATATTTATATAGAATCTTCTGTATCTAATAAAATGACTTGTAGGTAGTGCTTTCAAATTGACTTTAATTATGAAATCGTAAAATTTTGATTCCAGGTATCATTTCCAAATTTTTATTAAGTAATTGGCTGTTATCAATTTCCAATACAGATATTTGGTTATTCTCAGATTGTTTTTGTGTTAGGAAGCCATGTATTTGCCAATATGTATATTTATTGGACTTTTCAGTGTTACTTTGTTTTTGATGCTCTCAATGCTTTCAAGCAACATAAAGATATAATTGTTTGTAGGTGGTGGATGATCTGTAGATGTGATCTCCAATATTGGCTCAAAATCTGGAAATCTGTTGACTATGGCTATTAGCAGATTTATTGTTTTTTGTGTCTGAAACCCTGATATTGAGTGAAGTCCCAGACCATTTCATTTTGTTGGTTGGTTAAGTTGCTTTATTGAAATGGCAACTACTTTCCTGTTCCATAGTAGTTTGCTACAAAATGAATTAATTGAGGCTATAAATGGTTTTGTGAAACTGATTATTGGTAAATAGTAGCTTATTTTTGACATTATGAGTTGATTGAATAATGATATTTTTGCATATATTGATAGATATAATCTGGATAATGGTTCTGTGATTCTTTCTGCATCCACTTTGAGTTTGTTTTGTATTGTTGTTCTCATTTGATTCATTCCAAGATAAAATGGAAAACCTAGAAAACTGCTGAGCTTTTCTTGATAAATTTGTTTTTTACTATCCCTGTAAAAATTGTCCAAGCAGCTGACTTATTGATATTGATTTTAAGTTTGATTTTTTAGTATATTCTTCTATGATGTTTTGTAGTGCTTGTAGTTGCTTTTTTGATGTTAAGAATATTATGATATCATCCATATAAGCTATACAAGGAATGTATCTTTTTGTACTTGGTATTAACACTCCCTGTATTTTTTTCCAATTTCTTCCAATAAGTGGTTTATATAGAAGGTGAACAGTAGTGTACTTAGTGGTGACCCTTGTGGTATTGATTGAGTGGGATAGAATGATGATGACATTCTTCTGTTAAGTGTGATATGTACTTCTCTGTTTAAAAGTAGGTTGGCTATTGCATATAATATTGATTGTGGTATTTGTGTTTTCTTTAGTTGGTTTAGTAAGATTTTTATTGGTACAGAGTCAAAAGCACTTTCAAAATCTAGTTGTACTGTAATTGGAGCATATTTCTTCTTCTTAATTACAGAGTTAATTATAGTTTTAAAGGTTAGTGCTGCCTGACCTGTGGATGAGCCTTTCTTTGCATACTGATGTTGTGATATTTTTGTCAGTATAAATGGTTCAATTTTCACCTTTATTACTTTTTCTAGCAGTTTAATTCCTAAAGGATCCATTGAGATGGGTCTTAAGTTGGTGATCTTGGTAATAGGTTATTGTTTTTTTTATAAATGGTACCATTGATATGTTGTATAATCCCTGTATGCTATAAATTTTTTGTAATATTTGATTTGCCAATTGACACAGGTATGTATTTGTAATTTGGCTAAGATGTGCAAGTACAAACCGTGGAATGCCTGGAGGTCCTGGATGACATGTGGGTGGGATTGATTCTAACACTACCTTAAAATCTTCGATTTTAAATGGCATCTCACCTTCAGTTGTTCCAAAATAATCTTCTTTGGGTGTGAATTGTGCATGCTTAGTTAGCTTTGTTTTGAAATAGTTATATATAGGTGCAATCATGTTAAATCCTACTGTAATCTTATTTTCCGATTCCAGCACCATGGGAACTTTATTTATGGATGGGTACCCCAAAGCCCACCCAATATATCTGCGTGTCCATGTGTGCGGCTGTGCTAAGCAAATTTTTTTCTTTTTTTTGCTTAGATATTGTTTTAATTTATTGCAAGTCTGTTTATAAAGCTGGGTGAGTTTAATTATGTTTGTTTGATTATGTTGAACCAGTTTAAACAGACTGATTCTTTTGTATATTTTATCTGCTAATATAATTAGCCTGGAGGGAGGAATTGATTTTTGTGTGATATGGTTTATATTAAATGAAAGCATGTTAGTGTAAGCTATGTATCTGGATATCGGGTCTAATTCAAGCTGATTTATTTTATTTATCATTATATAAATTTCTGAAAAAAGTGACTCTGTAGTATTGTCTGGTAGTAGGATCCTGATCGTTTTTTGCAAATTAATTATTGCACTGCGGTGTGTGTTTATGTTTAGCGTTATTATCTGCACTGCATGGTCTGAAAAAGGGGTTGGGAAAAGTGATATTTCTTATTGAATGATGCGGCATTGGGGAATAAAACATTAGATTTATTAAAGTTCTGTGTCTATTGTTATAAAAGGATATAGAGTTAGGTGGTAGAAAATCTTCTCCACTCACGAGTGGAAATGTTAATTAGTGTATCCATTTCGTAATAAATTTCTTATAACTTATGTTGAAATCTCCCATAAAAATAGTTGGGTAGGGATTGTTTGAGAGGATTGAGTTAATTGTTGTTATTATTCTGTTAATTGCAATTGACCCTGGTGATAATATTTATTGAAAAGTTTTTATTATTGAATGTAGTTATTAATAGATTCGCGTCTATGTATATTATTTTAAACATTGTGTCTTTGGCTAATAAATAATCCTGTTCCACCTGAGGGCGTTAGTGTGTCTCTAGAGCATGCACAGAAACCCATTTTACTCATAAGTTGTGCTGGATTAATCTGCTATCCGTTACAGATTTTCGTTTCTATGAGTTCTAATATGGTAGGTTGGAGTTGCTGTATCCAGTGATTGATTTCTTGTATTTTTTTCTTCGAGTTTAATCCCTGAACATTTATTGCATCTATCTTAATTTTCATCAAGTTTAACTTATATTGCGAGGGAAATTTAAATTGGACCATGGTTTATTCTGCCGTTTTTGTTTGCATGTTTTTTTCCTGTGGTGATTTTGTTTGTGTTTGTATACGTGTGCTATAGTGTGGTGTTTTTTTAATTTTTTTCCTTCTGGTGTGGTTAGTTCTACTTCCATCTCTTCTACTGTGGTTTCTTCTGTTAAATTAATCTGATTATCTTCTTCCTCATTCATTTTAATTTTCTTACTTTCTCTTGTTTTTTTTTTTGTTTTATGTGTTTTCTTCCTGCTTTCAATTGATGTGCTTTCTAGCATTGGATAGATAGTACTGTGTTATTTTATCCATGATTTCTGTGGTCATTTTATTTGTTATTATGCTTTCTGATTGCTCATCAATTTCATTCGTTTTCCCTTTAAGCTCTTTTGGTAGGTTCTCGTTTTTTTCCCTCCATTCTATTTAAATTGGGTGGGTTTTCACTGCTTTGATTTTCCTTATTTGTTTCAGTTTCTCTTGTTATAGTGTTTACTGGATTGCTAATTCTTTCATTTCTATTAGATATGTTGTTTTGCTGGGTGCTTTGTAGTGTAGGGTAGTTTAACTCATCTAGTTGATTATTTGTGTCTTCGCTTTCTGTAACATTTCCTGAGTTTTTTGATGTATTGTTGTTTTTATTTTGCTGCGTTTGTTCATTGCATTTCGTTGCAATATGTCCTCTTCTTCCACAATAGAAGCAACCTGGCTTAAGCCCTCTGACATAAATATATAGTGTAGCTTCTTCATTGGTTATGTGTGTGGGGATATTCTCCGGGTCTACTTGTTTATTCAATTTAATTTTGAATTCAAAGCTATTTGTTAGTACGGGAATTGCTGCTTCTTTAATGTATTTTTGCTGGAAGAAAACGACTTTTCCGAAAGGAGTCTTCATTTTTTGGAAATCTTTCATGTTGTAGCCAAAATATGTATTTTTTAAAATTCCGGAGATATTTTTATACTTATTCTCATCGACTGTCATTAGTGCAAAATTACTTAGTGTCTTAATTCAATCTCTAAATTGTTCTCTTTGTGCATTTTCATAAAACTGGACCACCACATATCTGCTATTTGGATGGTCGCCTATGTATTGTACTGATCCAAGCATATTATTTTCATGCAGTGTTTCTATTAGAAGGGATTTGGGGAAACTGTATAGTGTGCAAAGACTATCTGTTACAGTGAGTACTATTGATTTATTGGTGAAGAAATGTTTAAACGTCAGGAAAAGTGCTCAAGATATTGTTTTGTTGTATTTCTCTCCAATTTGTTCCAGCATTTCATCAGTCCATTCAATATGATGGGGGGGGGAGAAATCATTTTTATTTTGATCCATAAGATTCAGGTTTTCCAAATCATCTGCTGTTGTTTTCCTGAACCTAGGGTTTTTTGCTGGGCTTATGTAATCTTGGGCTTTTTTTGCTATAGAAGCATATGACTTTCTCATGCCCTGCGATGGACCACCCACCAGATTAATAGGTTGAGCAATCGCCATTTTAAGTTTTTCAATTATTTTTCAAAGGTATGTTTAAATTTTTTTTTTTAAAACAAACACTAATATATCTAACCAATACAATTCAGTTATCTGCAAAATTATTGAGTTTTGTAGATTTGATTTTTTATCTACTCTTATTAAAAAATTAAATTTGCCTAAGATTTTGGCATTAGTTATTAGATCTGCTAGCTTTTAACTATGCATTTGTCTATTAGTATTAGGTACGGATTTTGGATTTCTCTGTCCTTTTTTACAATCAAAATAAATATTTGAGTGTTTTAAATTGTTTTATTGGACATTTTTATTAGTTATTAGCAAATAAATTGCCTTTTATTAATAAAAAGCTAAGAGGTTATTTGCTTACCTGCTACTAGGTTTGTATCCAGGTGGTACATTATTACTATTATTATTATTATTATTATTATTATTATTATTATTATTATTATTATTATTATTATTATTATTATTATTATTATTATTATTATTATTATTATTATTATTATTATTATTATTATTATTATTATTATTATTATTTTATTATTATTATTATTATTATTATTATTATTATTATTATTATTATTATTATTATTATTATTATTATTATTATTATTATTATTATT
Organism: Epiperipatus broadwayi; assembly: GCA_028023455.1. Classification (NCBI taxonomy): domain Eukaryota; kingdom Metazoa; phylum Onychophora; class Udeonychophora; order Euonychophora; family Peripatidae; genus Epiperipatus; species Epiperipatus broadwayi. Next base: position 520,431 of record JAQFVV010006621.1, on the reverse strand, counting down.
ATTATTATTATTATTATTACGTTTCAATAAAGGCTTTATTGATCTCAATGGTTTACATAAGTTTACATCTAGAAAATTTGAAATTTAACATACAATGAATAATATTAGGGTAAACACATATAAATGAATTTAGTGATTACACTTTGTAGTTAATGGACTATAACAATATAAAAAATAAAAAAGCAAAAATAGTCAGAATTCTAAAGTTTGAGGAGCTTATTTTTGTCCGTATGTCACTTTGAATGTTAGTTGTATGATAGTTTTCTTTGCAGCATTCACAGCATTGATGGTTGTTTTAACAATGACCATGTTGCTGCATATAAGTGGGGATTAGTTATTATTTTATCTCTATTTTGAATGTGTCACAGTTTGTTGCTAATTGTAGCTGGGTGTCGTCTGGTGTTATTGCCAATTAAAAAAGTACATCAGGTGCACCAGTACGCATATAGAACAAATGTGGCTGCCCTAATGCTAGGTATCGATCTTCCCTGAAAAGCAGCTATTATGTGATTAATGATTGTATCCATTTTTCTGTAGGTGTTACACATTATCTGTTGTGTTTGGTTAAGTGCTACACATTGATAAATAAAGTGGTCCAGTGTCTCTTCTGCTCGATGGCAGAGTCCACAGAAGAGGTCAATAGATATATACATTCTTCTTCTTCTTCTTCTTCTTCTTCTTCTTCTTCTTCTTCTTCTTCTTCTTCTTCTTCTTCTTCTTCTTATTATTATTATTATTATTATTATTATTATTATTATTATTATTATTATTATTATTATTATTATTATTATTATTATTATTATTATTATTATTATTATTATTATTATTATTATTATTATTATTATTATTATTATTATTATTATTATTATTATTATTATTATTATTATTATTATTATTATTATTATTATTATAAAATGTATAGATTTACATGTGCATTCCCCAAATTGTACTTAATTGAATTATCTTATTTTCTGTAGTACATTTAACATTTAAAGATCTAAGATAGTTCTTCTATTATTTGTTTTAAAATGGGTGTTAAAATTTATTAAAAATTTAAGTAATAAGTATTACTGAAATTTTTGTCACGTGCAAAAAAGTATTTACATTAATGTTCTAAATTATTACGTCATATTATGAACTTTAATTTATATTATAAAAATTGAGGATAAGCAATTTACCTATTCTTGTCTGACTAAAATGCATAGTGTTAGCGTGTCAGATCTAAATCTAAGATCGTTGGTTTGATTTCAGTACTGATACTTCTGGGCTTAAACATCTTATGGATTTTGGAGTAATAAAATTATTCTCTTAGTTCATATTAAAACTTCGTTTGATTAATATGGATGAACATTAAATATCTTAAACAATAAGATACTATCAATAAATATTAACATGTGATCACAATAATCACTATTTCTGTTTTTTGCCATACCTTTAATTTATAGTAATGACAAATTTTGAACTATATCTAAAATAATAATGAAGTCGAATTACCATGCTACATGTATAATTAACTTGTAAAATATATGCTAAAAACTCTAACAAAATTTTTCATAATAAATGTTAATATCTAACATACAGGCTATATATATATATATATATATATATATATAAACAATGTAATATATAGGGTATTTTGAGCTCAGAATTTCACATGATGCTCAACTCTTCATTCTATCTCATATCTCTGATAATACTAGACCACATATATGTCTATAAATAATCACCAATATATGTATTTCATGCTAAACCAGCACTCATCTGTTGGTACAGATTATCATATGTACACATCTATACAATAAGTGCTCAGATTTATATTAAGATAGCCAACCTTCATACTTTAAAGGTCAAACAAAATCATCATCACAATTTTATATAGCCATAAAAGAAGCTGTAGGGCATCCAAGTTCAAACCCTACAAGGTCCAGTTCTAAAAGCTTTAAACAGAGAAAGAATGGGTCAACAATTACATGCTTTACTTGTTTGTGTGTTGATAGAAAGGTAATACACACATTTAAACTATTTAATATTTAAATTCCTTTAAAAAGCAAAGTTATAATGCATACATATAGACAATGTATGTGTAAATTATTTAATTGTTGTATATTTCAAATATTAAACATTTTAACTTTCTTTAAAACTAACCTATGCTTGATCAATTTTAATGTCTTATTCTATACTTTTATTTTGCTTTTCTTTAATTATAAGTGGGATTTAAAAAGTTACAGATTTAATTAAATAATTGGTTTATAATTACTAAGCTAGCAATTATAGTATTTAAGGTTAGTTTATGAATGATTTGAAAGAATGAAGGATGTGTGTACATTACATACAAAATTTACATTTCTTAAATATTGAAAGAAAAGGAAGTATTAAATCTGTCAAATTATTTTTTTTTGTACAATTTTTTTTGTTAAAAGAGGAAATCTGTTTAATCAGATATCGATCTTTGTAGTAATTTTTTTTGTAAATGATTGTCACTTTGAAAGCTTATAAAAATTGAATTTGTCTTATCAAGATCTAAAGAAGGAAGCTCAAAGATTTGAAGTGTTACCTGGATGTTAAAAAGAAAGAAAAAACAAAAGAAAGGAAATAAGAATTGAGTCTATTTTTTTTTAAAACAAAAGTGTCTGGAAAAAGGATTAAACTTTTCAGTTGAAAAATACTTTGGTTGAAAATAAATTAGAGATCTAATTAAAACAAATTTGTCCAAAAATAGCAAGTGATGCTATCTCTGATTGGTTAAGGTAGCTAAAAATTGGATATAAAAAGCTGTTTTGAATTATTATTAAGATTATTATTGTGATTGATTCAGATTATTAAACTATAATATTGAACGTTGAAAATAAAAAAAAAATGGCTTGCTAGAAAAATTATATGTATATTCCATTTGCCAGACCATCTGGGGAAGCTGCACATCACATAGGAAAGAAAAGATGTGTCTAAAATAATATTCTACACCTTTCAACTGACCAGATAAATAAGATGTTTTTAATAGAAGAAAGAAAGCATTCACCTGCATTCAAAGAAGATGAATTAATCTACTGATAAATATTAATCATCAAGTCCAATTAATTGTTACAACAACTGATTTTAAACTCAAGAAAATTTACAAATGGGAAAACAACTGCTGTATTTCATCCACATGCTTGACAGGAAGAGAAGAAAAATTAATATAATGATTTCCAAATTGTCCACTAAAGCAAATAACCTCAATAGAGTCATCATCATTAAATAGTTATACACCTCAAGAAAGAGATTGTTCCCACATAGTAGCTGCAGAAATATAGACAAGTTTGAACCCTTGGAAATTCGCCACAAACAAAAAGATCGGTAATATGACTTTTTATATCTATTTTCTTTATGATATCAGTCTTAAGAAACATTTTAGCAATAAAGTGGTATATTTTATTTAAAGAACTTTAAAGACTATTCAGATCGATTAAAACAAGAATGTCTTACTAAAAATAACTTTGAGCTTCATAAATGATCTTGAATGTATAAAATGATTTGATTATTAATTTTACAATATTAATATGTAAAACAATTTTTTTTATTTTTTTTTTTATGGTATTATGATTTTAGTTTTAACTAATATTATTTTGGTTTTAAATAATATTTTGTTATCATGGGATAAAACACGCACATACATAATGATATTTTATATGTGTATAATTGCGATTGAATGAGGAATAATGAGTAGTATTAGAATATTGGATTATTTTGTTTCAAGTTCAGTATAGATTTCAGCGCTTGGAAGGGAGGGGGAGAAAATAATTTAAGACTCTTTTCTAAAAAACTTGCTCCTTCAATTTTACTAACATTTTTTTTTATTCTATTTACATGTTGGATTTTAAAGTATGTGTGCTAATGAGCAGATAATATTTTTTTTTAATACTTTTCTCATGGAGTGAAAATCATGGTCAATGTGACGTCCAACTTAATACAAAATACATTTGAAGGGAAAGGGGGAAGAACTTAAAATTAATCTGAGGATTGTTATATAATCAATTATTATTATTATTCATGTCAATTTTCATATTTATCTAGAAATTTTTATGTATATGTTAGAAATGTAGTAATAAATATTAGTTTGTTTTATTAAACGAGGCGTATATATTTCATTAATTGTAGTCTTTGTTAAGTGTGATTATTCATCATCATCAATGGATGAATATTAGTTATTTAAGATATAAGTAAATATGCTAAAATTAAGCAATAATTAGGAATTTCTTCATAAAATTTAGTTTTATGTTTAGGCTTAGTCCTAGAGCTGTAGTTGAAACCCTTGTCATTATCGTTATTATTATCATCATCATCATCGTCATCAACGTTTTAATTAATGAGCTGTTTACTGTTTAAAGGCCATAAATAAATATTGATTTTATAATATTTAGTGATTTCTTAGTATTATTATAACCACATCCCATCATCTATTTCATGCAAGGATGAGTGAATTGCCATCCTAAATTAGTTATATATAATCTGAGCTAGTGAACTTATAAAAATATTGAAATACATTTGTTATGTTAAGATCTGAGAAATGATTTATGTTCAATGAACTCCACTTTGGTTTATAGATGTTTTACTTTTACCTAACTATTAATGCTTATAGTGATATGGCTCAAAAAGCAAAATCTCTCATTTTTTTTTTAGAAATAAAGTACCAAGAAGGGATTCAAACCCGGTACATGTAAAAGGTTATCAGATATAACCGTGTCTAGATTCAGATAATCTAGTGGCGCCCTGCTAGACCATATTCACTTAGTATATCTTTAAACATGCACTTAACATCAAACCAAGAAATGAAAGTGGATAAGATTACTGTCTGTATACCTGAGCTATATTTTATTGAATTACTAGTGTACTCACTTCACGTGATTTCATATAATACATTTCCATATAATAATTTGTTATAATAATTTACTTATGATCATTCTATGGACTACTCAGGTATGGTAATATCTTTTTTTTTTTTGAATTTACTTAGTTATTTCTATTTGAACTCATTTATTAGGTTACAATGGACACCCAACTGGGGCCTGATATTTTGCCATATACCTGAAAAAGAGAGTATATAGAATGATAGGAGATGTGTGGTTAAAAATAGAGAAATTTTTTAGTAAAATTTTTTTTTCAGTAAAATTTTTTTTTTGTCTTACAAAATTTTCTTGGCCAAACAGTCTTATTTTAGATGATGATGTTTAATATGATTTAATTTTTCATTGATGATGATAAAATGGGTACAGCCATAAAACAGTTTTTTTTTTTTCAATTTTGAAAATAGAGATGAATATCACAACTTAAGACAAAAGTGAAATAAATAATATAATTTTTTTTTGTGGAACATTAAAATAATTTATTGCCAGATAGGATAGGCATAGTAATAGTGATGAATTATGGAATAGTAGTCTCATGTGTGTTTGGGGAGTTCATTTTGTAAAAAGTCTATGATTTTAGAGGTTTGATTGGATGGTTGATCGTTGGAGTTTGGTTGGTTAGATTGCTGTTTTGATGATGAGTGGAGAGTTTTGTCATTGCCTTGAGAATGCTATGTATTTCGTGTAACTTATGAATGATCAAACCCATTCACTGCTCCAACCCAATTTATATGTTATCTTTATTTTATCATGAAGCAGTTAACAGCAGACCTGCCATGATAACAGCCTATAAGTCTCCAAGAGAGAGAGCACGGCATAGTTTTCCAATCAAGTTTATATGTTAGTCTTATTTTTTTTTTTTTTTCATGAAGCAGTTAACAGTAGTCCTGCCATGATATCAGCCTATAAGTCTCCAAGAGAGAGAGAGCAAGGTTTCGTTTTTGTAGTCTATAATAAGCAGGGCATTCCTTGATACTTGCCACATAAGACTCCAAGAGAGAGAGCAAGGCATAGTTTATCTATCTTAGCCCCTAAGACTTAATAGTTCTTTTATTGCAACAGAGTTTGCTTCATTCAATCAAGGGTTGTGGTAGTTAATAGTGATCGAATTGGGATGATCTTCTGAGTGCTCGTGATGCATTGTGTGATTATAGTGTTGTGACTGAATTCTTTTATTTATCTCAGGATTGTGAACTGCTAGTCATTCTGTGGACTGTCAATATCTGTCGGATTTCTGGGAAAATGGATGAATGTATAATTTGGGCTATTACAGACAGACATGCACTATAGATTATTGTTGTGTAGTTCATTAAATAAGGATATTAAAATTTTTTTTTTGTTGTATTTGTAATGCATAATAAGGTGAAAATCAGTCAGTTAGTCAAATATAGGTGTCAGACAGGGAGAAGATGTGTGGATTTTTGATGGTCAGGGAAGTACAGATGGGATATATATAGTTTTATAACATGAGTGAACTAAATTATAGTATGGAAGAGGTTATGGAAGAGGAAGGTGCCCCAATACCAGGAATCAGTGATCGTTTTCATACTGAAGAAGAGGATGGGGAGGTTTTCTTAAAAACACAAGAGGAAAGAGAGGAAGTAGAGGAAGATGCCTTTAATGTTAGTAGCAATAATACGGCCTCAAGTGTGGAAGTAGATGAGGAGTCAGAAGTGGGCCAGGCTCAAATAGCAAAGATGGCACCATCAGACATGGACATGATAATGCAGATGCTCAGAAGTATGAGAGAAGATAGTAAGCAAAGTATGGTAAATCTAGAACAAAAGATAGAGAAAAATAATAAAAGTATGATAAATCTAGAACAAAAGATGGAGAAAAGTATAGAGAGTCTAAGAGAAGAGAGTAAGAAAAGTATGGAAAGTCTAGGACAAAGGATATGTCAATCCATAGAGAGCATAATAGAAGGTAGTCAAAGATCACTAGTGTTAAAAGATAAGCTAGATTGTCAGACTACTGATAATAGAGAAAGGAGCGAGAGATTAGAGGAAGAAATAGGTAAATCAGCTAATATACTGATAGAGGAGAGTAGATCACAAGAAGTGGAAAGGCCAATAGTAGCCATAAAATCTAATCTCTCAGTAAAAAGAATACATGAGGTGATGGACAGAGAGCAGATTGGGATAGATCATGAAGTGAAAAGAAGGAAACGAGAATTGGAAGAAAAACTTCATGCATCCAATAAGATGATTGATTTAAGAGAGGCAATAAGGAAGATGAAACCAGTTATTTTAGAAAGAGAGCAAAAGTTTCAACAGTCTGTAGTTCTCAATCTAGTAACTAACCAGCATGTGTGGTTTCAAAAATCTGTCTTCTCAAATAGATTGGAGATACCTTATATATGGTATAGAGAGACAATCTTTCTGAAAAATGTAAATGTCCAAATCTCTCTGAAAAATTCAACTGCTCTGGAAAAGTCAAAAATAAGTTATATCTGGTACAGAGAGGCAATCTCTCTGAAAAATGTAAATGTCCAGTGTGTATCAGACAGAGAATCAATCTCTCTGAAAAATTTAAATGCTCTGTTAAATTTAAGTGTGCCTTATATTTGGTACAAAGAGTCAACCTTTTTAGAAAATTTAAAAATAAATTATACATGGCCCAGAGAATCAATCTCTCTGGAAGATTTAAGGATGAAGTATATATGGTACAAAGAGTCAACCTTTTTAGAGAGTTTAAAAATAAATTATACATGGCACAGAGAGTCAATCTCTCTGAAGAGTTTTAATGTCCATTATATATGGTACAAAGAAAATATCTTTCTGAAAAATGTAAATGCTCTGGAAATTTTAAATGTGCCTTATATATGGTACAAAGAGTCAACCTTTCTAGAAATTTTAAAAATAAATTATACGTGGCCCAGAGAATCAACCTCTCTGGAAGATTTAAGAATGAATTATATATGGTACAGAGAGTCAATCTTTCTGGAAAATTTAAAAATAAAGTATGTATGGTATAGAGAGTCAATCTTTCCGAAAAACTTCAAGGCATATTACGTATGGTACCAAGAGTCCATATTTCTAAATGGAGTTTGTAAGAGGAGGTTATATAAAATAAATCCTCCGGATATGTTTTATAAATATCCAGTCAAGATGAAAAATGGAAATATTAAAAAGGGACTGGATGTACAGGTGCATTTTTATGCAGACCACAATATGGTTTGAAAAGAAAAAGCCATTCCAAATTACCAAGAAAATAGGGGAGAATGCCTTTATGCTTGCTGCTCTTGATGGGAATAAGGGGACCTATAATGCTAGGAGTTTGATCCCTTATACTTCAGCAGAATAGCCTGGCAAAGATCTCCAAATAAATTACTTTTAGGTTTTCTAATGAAAAATATATTTAGCAGTAGTTAATTTTTTTTTATATATTATAAGTGTTTATTATTATTAGTGTATTTATTAGTTAGGATTTTTTTTTAAAATATAGTTAAAACCAAAGTGCTGATGATTTTATCCGAAGGGGGAGAAAGTTGTGCCATTACAATTTAGTCACTAGCTAAATTTATAGTAATGTGCATGTAGAAAAGGTCAAACAAAATCATCATCACAATTTTATATAGCCATAAAAGAAGCTGTAGGGCATCCAAGTTCAAACCCTACAAGGTCCAGTTCTAAAAGCTTTAAACAGAGAAAGAATGGGTCAACAATTACATGCTTTACTTGTTTGTGTGTTGATAGAAAGGTAATACACACATTTAAACTATTTAATATTTAAATTCCTTTAAAAAGCAAAGTTATAATGCATACATATAGACAATGTATGTGTAAATTATTTAATTGTTGTATATTTCAAATATTAAACATTTTAACTTTCTTTAAAACTAACCTATGCTTGATCAATTTTAATGTCTTATTCTATACTTTTATTTTGCTTTTCTTTAATTATAAGTGGGATTTAAAAGTTACAGATTTAATTAAATAATTGGTTTATAATTCCTAAGCTAGCAATCACATTATTTAGGGTTAGTTTATGAATGATTTGAAAGAATGAAGGATGTGTGTACATTACATACAAAATTTACATTTCTTAAATATTGAAAGAAAAGGAAGTATTAAATCTGTCAAATTATTTTTTTTTGTACAATTTTTTTTGTTAAAAGAGGAAATCTGTTTAATCAGATATCGATCTTTGTAGTAATTTTTTTTGTAAATGATTGTCACTTTGAAAGCTTATAATGAGTCAAAATTGAATTTGTCTTATCAAGATCTAAAGAAGGAAGCTCAAAGATTTGAAGTGTTACCTGGATGTTAAAAAGAAAGAAAAAACAAAAGAAAGGAAATAAGAATTGAGTCTATTTTTTTTTTAAAACAAAAGTGTCTGGAAAAAGGATTAAACTTTTCAGTTGAAAAATACTTTGGTTGAAAATAAATTAGAGATCTAATTAAAACAAATTTGTCCAAAAATAGCAAGTGATGCTATCTCTGATTGGTTAAGGTAGCTAAAAATTGGATATAAAAAGCTGTTTTGAATTATTATTAAGATTATTGTTGTGATTGATTCAGATTATTAAACTATAATATTGAACGTTGAAAATAAAAAAAAAATGGCTTGCTAGAAAAATTATATGTATATTCCATTTGCCAGACCATCTGGGGAAGCTGCACATCACATAGGAAAGAAAAGATGTGTCTAAAATAATATTCTACACCTTTCAACTGACCAGATAAATAAGATGTTTTTAATAGAAGAAAGAAAGCATTCACCTGCATTCAAAGAAGATGAATTAATCTACTGATAAATATTAATCATCAAGTCCAATTAATTGTTACAACAACTGATTTTAAACTCAAGAAAATTTACAAATGGGAAAACAACTGCTGTATTTCATCCACATGCTTGACAGGAAGAGAAGAAAAATTAATATAATGATTTCCAAATTGTCCACTAAAGCAAATAACCTCAATAGAGTCATCATCATTAAATAGTTATACACCTCAAGAAAGAGATTGTTCCCACATAGTAGCTGCAGAAATATAGACAAGTTTGAACCCTTGGAAATTCGCCACAAACAAAAAGATCGGTAATATGACTTTTTATATCTATTTTCTTTATGATATCAGTCTTAAGAAACATTTTAGCAATAAAGTGGTATATTTTATTTAAAGAACTTTAAAGACTATTCAGATCGATTAAAACAAGAATGTCTTACTAAAAATAACTTTGAGCTTCATAAATGATCTTGAATGTATAAAATGATTTGATTATTAATTTTACAATATTAATATGTAAAACAATTTTTTTTTTTTTTTTTTTATGGTATTATGATTTTAGTTTTAACTAATTATTATTTTGGTTTTAAATAATATTTTGTTATCATGGGATAAAACACGCACATACATAATGATATTTTATATGTGTATAATTGCGATTGAATGAGGAATAATGAGTAGTATTAGAATATTGGATTATTTTGTTTCAAGTTCAGTATAGATTTCAGCGCTTGGAAGGGAGGGGGAGAAAATAATTTAAGACTCTTTTCTAAAAAACTTGCTCCTTCAATTTTACTAACATTTTTTTTATTCTATTTACATGTTGGATTTTAAAGTATGTGTGCTAATGAGCAGATAATATTTTTTTTTAATACTTTTCTCATGGAGTGAAAATCATGGTCAATGTGACGTCCAACTTAATACAAAATACATTTGAAGGGAAAGGGGGAAGAACTTAAAATTAATCTGAGGATTGTTATATAATCAATTATTATTATTATTCATGTCAATTTTCATATTTATCTAGAAATTTTTATGTATATGTTAGAAATGTAGTAATAAATATTAGTTTGTTTTATTAAACGAGGCGTATATATTTCATTAATTGTAGTCTTTGTTAAGTGTGATTATTCATCATCATCAATGGTTGAATATTAGTTATTTCTATTTGAACTCATTTATTAGGTTACAATATATATATATATAAACAATGTAATATATAGGGTATTTTGAGCTCAGAATTTCACATGATGCTCAACTCTTCATTCTATCTCATATCTCTGATAATACTAGACCACATATATGTCTATAAATAATCACCAATATATGTATTTCATGCTAAACCAGCACTCATCAGTTGGTACAGATTATCATATGTACACATCTATACAATAAGTGCTCAGATTTATATTAAGATAGCCAACCTTCATACTTTAATGGACAGGCTTCAATCCTCTCCACTCTCCAACTCTTCATCTATCTATCCTACTGAAATTCTGATGATGGAATACTCATGGCTCACACTGCTGCAGACATTTAGACATATATGTGGTCATGTATATCAGAGGTATGAGATAGTGTGGAAAGTTGAGGGTCATGTAAAATTCTGAGCTCAAAATACCCTATACAATGAATTTTATTAAAATTAATTTTATATTGTTTTATATCAAAATTTTTATAAAGTTTTTAGATTTCTAAAATTTTTAATACAAAAAAAGTAATTCAATTCATTTATTTATTTTATTTACCAATTCTTCAACAATATAGACCAATTACAGATTGCTAAAAATATACTATTTAGTAAATTTAAAAACAAACAAAAAAATAGTCACTATAAAAATGATGAAATGATATAATCATAGCAAATCTAATAAGAATATTGTCTAACAAAACTATTAATGTTCAAATTTAAGAGTAGATCCAAGCAATAAGTTTAAATATAAAATAGAATTTAATAAAATATTTATCATCAGATTTGGGGCAATTATGCAGATAATTATAAATTTATATACAAATAAATCTTTTATCATCATTCATAATAAAAATTTACCATTTATCATCATCACCAGCAGCATAATACTACTTATAAAATTTTATAAAAGATAAAGTTTTTATATTTATAATTTATTTGGAATTTTACAAATTATTTTGGATTAATATTTTATATACTATTACAAAGTTGTTTACAAATCTAATTACTGACTTCCTGTGCACTTGATATATAATCAGATTGTTATGTTCATATTTGTGAAACATTGAAAAACAATTTACACTAAATTTGAAATTTAATCAAAAATAAAAGTAAAAGCAGCAAATAGATTTAACAATTGCTTTTATTTAAGTTAGAATCTTTGTTTAATTGTTTGTTAGTAAGTTTCAATTAAAGTCTTTTATTTAAGTTAAAATAAAATTCTAAAATCAAGGTTTAATATATTTATGTACAATAGAATTTGTTCAAGTTTGTTATATTTGATATAACTCATTGACAATGTAATATAAATCTAAAATATTTTAGGTAAGTTATTTAGTCTTTTAAATTCAGAACAATGGGCAGATAAAATTTCAAAAAATGTGATATCAAATTTAAAGTAAGTTGATATTAATTCAGTAAGATTCCAGTAATGCATATATATTGAAACAGACAGGTTATTTCGCATATATAATTTGAAGTCCTCACCACCCCAATTTTAAACTGTCGACATAAAATAAAAAAAAGCTGACAGTTTTCAAAAATAAAAATTAAAACATAAAGAAATAAAAAGATGACAGCTATTTAAAAATTAATATTTTAAAATATTAAAAGTACTGTTAAAATGTAGTATTTTGCAAAAGTTGAATGTTTACAGATTATCAAAAAGAAGGCTGTAATTAACAATTAATAAAAAAAGATTGCCATGGGCATAAAAATCAATAATGTTTTTCAAAAACATCAGATAACAGTCATTAAAATCTGTTCCCACCAAAAATATATAGCCAATGAAAAAAGAAAATAAACACATGGACCTCTGAGAAGATTGGTGTTAGATTAATTTCAAAACTGAGAGATAAGAAGAGCATAAAGAGATAAATAGGAGAGTAGAGATTGCTTAAGACATTTTTCTAACAGACATATGGTTAGAAGGCATCAAGACTGTTATTAGTGAAACTCATATTATATGACTACTAGCTCAACAAAGCTTGGAGCACTGTGAATAATAAAAAGAAGGAACCTGTAACTAAAAAAATATTAAATCAATAAACAAGTGGTTAAAATATATCTTCAAATGTCTTGGTAATCAAAAATAGCTTTTTCTTTTCTCTGCCTTCAGTTCAGTTATGAAGTAAAGTAAAATCAAGGCTTGTGCACTGACTATCGACTTGTTAAGTTATCAGAACACCCCTTACTGACTGGAAAATTTATAGTGAACTGCCAGCTGATGTAGGTTCAGGTAGGAAAACTGTACATTGTTATAGCCTTTTATAATACATAAACATATTTTGTAAATTGTATTTCTTAAGTTAAAATATAATATAATGAAATGTTACTTTTAAATTGATTGATTGTAAGTAATACAAAAGAAAAATATATTTAAAAATGAAATGCAGTGGAGTAATAGATGAAATAAAAATATTTTGTAAGATGTGTTTATTAAGATAATTTATGATTTAATAAAATGTCATTTTCTGGATTGGTTGATTATTAAAATGCTTCCAAATAATAAAAAAAATATTTATTCTGAATAACGGTTATTATTTTATAAAAAAAACTTTGATAGAATGACTTGCCTCTGAAACCACACATACATAAATTAAGGAAATGTTTATATATGTGAATTAAGAAATAATAATATAATGTTCTTCCAAATAATAACTTCAAACTGTATTGATATGATGAATAAGTGGTTCAAACTCACCTGGATATATAAAAGTAGTAATAAATCTCTTCCAAATAATGACTTCAAACTATATGGATATGATAAATAAGTGGTTCAAGCCCACACTTGTATGGTATGTAAAATAAAAATAAATAATGGAATTCCTGGATTAAAACATATATTTCTTGATACCTGGATTAAAATAAGTACTTCAAGATACTTGGATAGAATAAATACTTCAAGATACCTAAATAAATTAATTACTTCTATACACATGGATACATATCTATGGAAATGAGGGAGTTTCAAACCTAGAAGGACAATTCCCACTCAGGAACAATCAGAAAAACATCCAGTATAGAGACTGTCAGCAAAATTTTCTTTCTTCTTCTTTAAGAGCTTTATAAGTCATATTGCTATTAAATAAAATTATTGTTTCAAAATAAACAATACCTTTTGTCAATTTCATTTACATCATTCATCCATTTATGCACTGGTTCACAAGAATGTCATGCATCCTGAGCTATGTTCAGCATAACCAGACAATGGTAAGTAAGAAACTCTCATGGTGCCATTTGGGAAACCAAACATAAATTTCTAGATGTTTCAAGTCTCTATGATGCTACATCTTCTGATGAGCAGGAAATATTGTTGTAGGTGGGGTAACATCTGCATTGAGGAATGCCAATCAATAGTTCCTTCCTGCAATATGCTCATCAGAAAATATTTACAACCGATGTAAAGAGGTTGGATGATCTTGTCTGGTTACAATATATATATATATATATATATATATATATATATATATATATATATATTGAACCTACCTGCTAAAATAAACAAAACCAAAAGTATATCTTAAATGCCCACCTGTTCTAAACTGCTACTATTTTCTAAAACTAAAATAATTCCCCCCCCCCGAACCATTCTAAATATTACTTCACTCCTTTAAAACTAATAATAACAACATACTGAATGCTAAACATTTATAGATTTAACTTGGTGAATCTTTTCTAAAATACTATTATTAATGATTGGATTTTTTTTTCCTACTCTTATTAAGAAAATAAATATTTATACTTACCCGCACATATCAGAAATAAACATAAATGTTTTAAGAAAATAATTTAAATATTTTACCTTTTTTAAAAATAAATGCATCGTTTTATCTTATAATGAAACACACATACACTTCTTTTTTTAAAGATTAAAATAAGCATTTTAATATATTACTTGAGCAAATAAATTATATACGTTACATCATATTTTATTATTATTATTTTTTAAGTTTAAGTTTAAAAATCAAATCACACATACGTGCATGCCAAAAATATTATTTAATAGAAGCTGCTTTTACTTATTTTATTATTACAAATATTAATTTTTGAAGTTTAAAGTTTTTTTTTTTTTTAAGTTTAATTCAAAAAGTTCAAAAGTTCTTTGAGTAAAGTCTATCTTTATTTTTAAAGGAAATTGGAATGTTTAGATATCAAAGTCTAATAATTACCTAGGTTTTTAAATATGACAGAAACAGTATAATGGAATTATCTTTTAACTCATGGACGACTGGTAAAATTCTTTCGTAGATCCTGTGTCCTAATATTTCTGTGGCTGGTTTGCTGTCCCTGCACTTTGCTGTCAATGTAGTCTATTTTAACATGATTACCTTCTGAACTAATCGCAGATCTTAGATGTGTAGAGAGCAGCTTTTCGGTCAACTGCAAATACGTTGGATTTTTAATAATGCATCATTTTTGAAAATATTACTTCAAAAATATTTTATTAAAATGAGAAAGTTAGAACCAAGAATGAACAAAAATTGAGCTCTTTATACTGTTTTAAACAATGGAAAACTTTATTTTTAGCAGCAGCGTTCTTCGTCGCATGAAATAAAATCAGCTTCTGGCATCTACTTTTTATTAAAAATTGCATACACACACGCACATATATTTATTTATTTATTAAGATAAAATAAAATCTCTTTATTATTTTATTAAAAATTCATTTAAAAAATATTAAATCATTTATTTATTACAAGATTTTTTCTTTTAAACAAAAATCTTTTATTTTATATAGCTTTTTTATTTTAAACAGCTTATTATTTTAAAAAGCATTTACAGTTTATTTTATTAAATACAAAATCCCCCTCCCCCCTGCTCTTTAGTTTTTACATTTTATTCTCTTTATTTTAAACTTTTATATTTTTAAAACATGGGATTCGTAATAAATTAATTACATATCAATGTACTTTGGTACATTATCTCTGACCCTCCTCTAAACTAAAATATCATTCTGATCATTTTAGTTTTTTTAGAATTTAAACTTATCAACAATCTAATTTTATTTACTTAACCTTTGTTTAATGGTATACATGTATTCTTATTTATTTACTATAACCCCCATTCCATTATAATTCTATTCTATAACTGATCAGGTGGCTCTTTTTTTTATCCAATATATTTAGCATTACTTTAACCACCCCCCCCAAAAAAACCCAAACATTTTAAATTTCCAAACATATATACAGTCAACCTCTACCCTCTTAGTTCTAACTCTATGCAGAGTGCATGTTATTTTTTTATCTTTAAAAAAAAAAACCACGTTTCTACTTTCTAATGTCCATGAAAATCAACTTTTTATCATACATCAAAGCTAGCCTGTTCGGGGAAAAAAAACAAGTACCACCAATACCTTTATGACACTTCTCTTCAGCAAATATTCCCTATTAATCTATAACAATGGTCAACTTTGACCCTCCATTTAAACAACTAACAACAATTCTAGTGGTTTACTCTATTTAAACATCTAATTTCAAGCCACACTGATTCACCAAATGAATTCCCAACTATATTTTATAGTAATCTTATCATTTGCTATGACTATTTTCAGGCTCCTTTATATCTCTATATCAACATCCAATTATCCCTTGCATTGGTCCTACGTTAATGTGCAAACGACCATTCAACTATGGTCCTATCACTTAAACAACTAAATTTTGGGCCACATTACTGCGCCTAATAAATGTCCAACTAACTATGTTAAATGCGCCGTATGCCCCTCCTAAACTACAACTATCAGTTCCTCCACTTAAAACAACCACTTCTGGGCCACATTCTGCACCTAATAAATGTCCTAACTATGTTATAATGCCGTGTGCCCCTCCAAACTACAATTTCCATCGGTTCTTCCACTCGAAATGTCTAATTCACTGGCCACATTGACATGCTACATAAACCAGTTTCGCACCACATCAAATGCACCAAAAAGAAACAGTTTCGCACCAAACCTACCTGCTAAAATAAATAAAACCAAAAGTATATCTTAAATGCCCGCCTGTTCTAAACTGCTACTATTTTCTAAAACTAAAATAATTTTCCCCCGAACCATTCTAAATATTACTTTGCTCCTTTAAAACTAATAATAACAACATTATACTGAATGCTAAACATTTATAGATTTAACTTGATGAATCTTTTCTAAAATACTATTATTAATGATTGGATGTTTTCTTCCTACTTTTATTAAGAAAATAAATATTTATACTTACTCGCACATATCAGAAATAAACATAAATATTTTAAGAAAATAATTTAAATGTTTTACTTTATTTTAAAATAAATGCATTGTTTTCTCTTATAATGAAACACACATACACTTCTTTTTTTAAAGATTAAAATAAGTATTTTAATATTATATTACTTGAGCAAATAAATTATACATGTTACATCATATTTTATTATTATTATTTTTTAAGTTTAAGTTTTAAAATCAAATCACACATACATGCATGCCAAAAATATTATTTAATAGAAGCTGCTTTTACTTATTTTATTATTGCAAATATTAATTTTTTGAAGTTTAAAGTTTTTTTTTTTTTTTTTAAGTTTAATTCAAAAAGTTCAAAAGTTCTTTCAATAAAGTCTATCTTTATTTTTAAAGGAAATCGGAATGTTTAGATATCAAAGTTAAATAATTACCAAGGTTTTTAAATACGACAGAAACAGTATAATGGAATTATCTCTTAACTCATCGACGACTGGTAAAATTCTTTTGTAGATCCTGTGTCCTAATATTTCCGTGGCTGGTTTGATGTCTCCACACTCTGCTGTCCATGTAGTCTATTTTAACATGATTACCTTCCGAATCGCAGATCTTAGATGCGTAGAGAGCGGCTTTTCGGTCAACTGCAAATACATTGGATTTTTAACAATGCATCATTTTTGGAAATATTACTTCAAAAATATTTTATTAAAATGAGAAAGTCAGAACCAAGAATGAACAAAAATTGAGCTATTTATACTGTTTTAAACAATGGAAAACTTCATTTTTAGCAGCAGCATTCTTCGTCGCATGAAATAAAATCAGCTTCTTGTGTCTACTTTTTATTAAAAATTGCATACACACATATATATATATATTTATTTATTTATTACAAGATAAAATGAAATCTCTTTATTATTTTATTAAAAATTCATTTAAAAAATATTAAATCATTTATTTATTACAAGATTTTTTCTTCTTTTAAACAAAAAATATTTTATTTTAAACAGCTTATTATTTTAAACAGTATTTACAGTTTATTTTATTAAATACATTTTATTCTCTTTATTTTAAACTTTTATATTTTTAAAACATGGGATTCATAATAAATTAATTATATATCAATGTACTTTGGTACATTATATATATATATATATATATAATGTACCAAAGTACATTGATATAGATATTTTGGTTACATATATATATATATATTGGTAGGTGGTTTTGTTTCCATTCAAATTTTTTTTCAAGTTAGAATAAAATTTAAAAGTGAATTTTAGTACATTTATTTTCAATAAAATTTAGTCAAATTTGGTGCATTAAAAATAAATCAATTGCAATGCATGATATAAAAGTATTTTACATAGATTAAATACAATTGCAGCTGGGCAGATGAAATTTCAAATATTTTCATATCAAAATTAAAATACATTCATATTCACTTCAATAAGTTTTTAGTAATGCACATGAGAGGAAGGTATATATAATTTTTTTTAAAACCTTGTATTTATTTTAACAATCTTTTAAAACTGAAATACACAAATCTTAATTATAAAATATTTATTTTTTAAGAATACCTTTTAAAAAAAATATATGATTTTTTTTTTATTTTGAATATAAAAGTTGATTTTTTTTAAAAAAAAAGCTTAACAAAAGTATATGTAAACAACTTGATTTAATACATATGATTTTACTTTCAACCATAATAGTATTTTAGCAATTATTTAAAATTGAAATAAAAGCAAATCTTTGATTAAAATATTAATGCTAAATACTAATTAATAATAGATATAAAATATTTTACAATAAATGTTTTTATTTACTTTGTACTAAAAAAGCCAATTGTTTTTTCAATAACAATTAGGGTTTTTTTAATTAACTTATGTGACAAAAAATATAAAAAGCTCTTAACTGTTGGATTATTTATATTAATTTTTTCTAGATATTTTTTAAAATGATAATAAAAGATCAAAATTATTAGTAAAACTCAGATACATGTTTTGTTGGCTCATATTCTTGATTTATTTATTTAAAATACTTATTTACACTTTGGTTTTAGTAGAATAAAATATGTTAAAAGTCTGAAGAAAGTAAGTATTAAAAAGTTTATTGGTAATCATATTTTACATTAGCTGACTGATATTTCAAATTTGGTTTATGTAATTCTTTCTGAGTAAGTATTTAAAATATTAAAAAAAGAGTTTCACTTTATGTTTTTATTTTTTATTTTGTAATTTTTTTTTTTTAAAGTACATTCTCTAACAAATGGAATAACAGTTCCTCATAGTGTTTTGCTAATTATATTTGATATAATACTAGTTACTCCAAAAACTAGCATTCTATTAATTAAAAAATACCCACCCACCCTTTGAAGATTTGCAATAATAGAATAGAAAAAAAATCTAATATTCACTATATTGTTTCTAATCATTGCAACTATTTTTATTGTATGATAAATGATTTGGTAAACGAACATGATGTTCTCTTCATCAAATCATAATAAGTTTATAGGATGCTGTTCGTGAATTCAAAGGCAAAACACTTGATGATATACATGCTTTGATACATGATAGTTTTAACTTACATATAAAAATGGATTTCTTGACAGCAAGATGAACATGTGAATAATTATTTTCTATTATATTTACAATAAAGCAATACAATCGGTTGAAAAGTCATCATCCAAGGAAACAATTGGAGATTAAAGGCAATGTATTCTACAAATATTGATTTATAGATATAGATTTATATTAGATGAAAATCTTTTATTGAGCTATTTACAAATTCAGATCATTATTATACAAAAACACATTTTCTATTTAATATTAAATGGGACATTGTTGGAGTTTGTGAAATTATAAGAAAAAATTAAAAAACAATTGCTCGAAAAAAATAAGCATGTATTTTATTATTTGAAAACATTCATATTGGAAGCGGAACTGGAATGAGATTTATTCTGAATAAAAATTGGAAAAGAATATTGTAAAAATTAATGCTATATCCAATATAATGGCAAAATTAGTTATTTAATTTGATAGAAGGTATCAAATTCACATTAATTTAGGTTTTATGTTCCAACAAGTTTTATTTTGATAGAAAAGTAAATATATATTTTTTATTCATGTACAGATTGCTTTTGATTAAACAAACAATGTTTTAAAACTATCATAGGATAATTTTAATGCAAGGATTATAAAATGATTAAAATTTGAAAAGTTAAAAATAAAACAGAAATTTGCAAAAAAATATATATATATTATTAATATTTTTGTTATCAAAAATCCAAAGCAAAAATAGAGATATAAGCATCCAGATAAAAATACAATAGAGTAGAATCATATTTTGATTATCATAAAATGTATGTTTTAAAACACTAAACATATTTAATATATTTAATCTAATATGTTATTATTAGTAAGTTAGATATAAAATAAAAATAAAGCAAAGCCAAGAGACAAAAACTATTAAGAAGACTATATTTATAACATCAGAAATACTTCAATGAATTTAATTTACAACTTCTTAATCCTTTTAAAATATTACATATTTTGATAATATCTCAGACTTCAACGAGTTCAAAAAGATAACTACTAAGAACAGTTACAAGTATCTGCTATAAAAGGGCAACAACAGTTATACAGTAAATTTTTATCTGTACTATTATATCTGAATAAAAAAGATAAAGTGATTCTTTTAAAATAATCAAATATTTGGAATTCTGTAAAATGTTAGAAAAAAATAATAATAAAGATATAAGAAAATATATTTGAAAAGTAACAATAAATAATTAAAGTTTCAAAAATGTAATATATTAAAATGGAAGTTATTTCAAAATTGCGAATATATTATTACTATTTAAAAAAGAAATTGACACCAAGAAATGTGAGGAATAGTTTGAAAGAGAAATATATAATCCTTATAATAACATCTGTTAAAATCCTGAATATTTTAAAGAATGAACTGAGATTGGCAATTATAACTGTGAGAATGGAAAACATATAGAAAATAATGAAATTATTGATTTTTAAATTCATAAGAAATAAAGGAATTCCTGCTAAAATTTTATACGAAATTTCTAAATTATAGATATCAGATGATTGAAAAAATACAATAGTTATATAATTATAAAAGTTGAAAAAACATATTACATATTATTGTACTGGGCAAAACATGTTTATCAATCTAACATGAGCTGGAACTCAATGAAACATACTTCAAACCCAGTCAAGCCTGAGATTTAGGTCAGAGACCATCCTGTATTCAAACCTATTCTCTAAACCCCAGATTAGACATCTAATAAATAACATATAATGATGGCACATGAGAATTTATTTTAAATTCGGCCCACTAGCAGACCGGAGAAGACAATGAGACATCTATTAACTAAATTAAAATCTGCATATATGTAGTTGTACATGTAGAAGTGGAAAAACAGAAATTTGAACGATTCAAATAAGTTAGTTAATAAAAAATATACAGTTTAATATAGTGACAAATTATTTGCATATATTTATGAATTAATTGCATACATTAGTATGTGCGTGAATAAGCAAACGGTCTACCAAATGGTAGATAATTACATATCACGTCATTATTTCTCATATGCTCTTTTATTAACTAAATAGTATATATAATTTAACACCCATCTTTGGGGAGTACGTTATTAAGATGCCAAGCAATTATTTAAAAAGATTACATAATATTGCCATTAATGCTTTGATTTACGGTCTGATAAATGGTAACTAACATATTATTTTGGGGAGCATTCTGAGATTCATTACAGATATAATATAAGCTATTTTCACGCCATTACGGTCATGAATATAAGTAAAACACATTTGAAAATTACATTTAATTTTATGACAAAATATTTATTGAAAAAAAACATTTAAAAGCCAGAACACTTGATTTTCCCCAAATAAATTACGATGGTGAGATTGTATAATAAGACTGAAATAACATTAATTAATAAAACTACTAGTAGTGGGCATTTACATATATTATGAGCAGAGTGCAATTTTAATATTAGAGCATTAAAACTGGATCATGAAGCAAAAAAAAATAATAATATGAAGAAGTTTGTAGTATTGGCATCGCTGCAAAGAAATAACAGGAAAAGTTCATGCTTCTGAATGAAAACGAAGTCTAAGACCCCCTTCTTGGGCAGTGCTTAGAGAAATGTGGATAAGGCATGCCATGGATGTCACCAATGTGCAGGTCCTTTATATGAAGAAAATGGATAAGTATAGCATGTGTCAGGCATACTGGAATCACTGCCAGAGGTTCTTTTATATGAAATAAGTCCCAGGAAGGTCAACTATCCATGGGACAGGAAATAATGAGAAAATCTATGGGTTTGATCTTGGGCAATAATTCCAAATTTTTAAAAATGTCGAAATTATAAAACACTCATTTTTATTAAATAATTATTTGTTCAAATAGCGTCATTACATTTTAAAGATGTAATTAAGCAACTTTAAGATAATATATCAACCAATTAAAAGATATATACAAAAGCATAAATTGACCTTTACCTTAGCCATAAATAATTTTTATGCTCTACCTAATAATTTTTAGAAATATAAACATAATAATGCATATAAATATTTTTTTAAAATGCTTATTTATAGAGTTAGATAAATATTTCCTTAAATTATAGACATTTTTACTAAATTTTAATTTTTTCATTTTATTTTTATTTTAAGCTACCTAAATTAAGCATTTGTTGATTTAAAAAAATGTAGTGCTGTAAGATAACTCATTCCGTTAGATCTGTAAATTTAATATATTAACAAAAATTCCTAGACAGACATTTTGTTAACAGATTAATTAAAACTATTTTATTAAAAGTTTACTTTTTATGTAAAATTAATAATTCTTGTTGCTCAGTAACAAGAATTTTGTTATTAAATTGACTTTTTTTTCCATCTATGGTTAGTTATATTTTAAGATCACTTTATAGCCAGAATAATGATTGGTATTTACTGGATAGAATTTTTCTATCTTACTAGGAATGCTATTTATAAAGATTATTTTATGACTTTTACCAAACTTTTGTTTTTGTACGAGAAAATAAATTATTATAATGAATGGTCACTGTTATTAACAAAATACTAATTAGGTCATTGTGATGTTAGTGAATTGTAGAATAAATTAAAATTAATATGTATATATCGAAAAGAAAACATCACGTGTGAATTAAATTTTTGTAAAAAATATTTGAGTTAATCATATCAGTAGAAAGTTTTTGCTATCATTCTACTATAGACTTTTCTCTGAGAAAAATTGATGATCTTCAAATTATTCTGCCTAAGCATTTTACATTAACATTTGTTAGTAATCGTGTGATATAATGTCAATTGGAAAAAAATCATTAAAATTTGTATAGAAAATTAGAAAATAAGAGTAATTGTCATAAATCTTTCATATTTGTTTAAACAATAATTTTTCAGATATCCATTTTTAATTTTTAAAAAAGAGCAAATAATTGGTATTTAAAAGTTGTGCCTTTTATTTAAAAAAAATACTAAAATAAGGCAATATTAATGTTAATAATATTATTATTTTAATTTTTATTTATAATAAATCTCATATTATTTCTATTTTCAAAATTTGTATTTTTATATTGAATTACATGATCACTTTTCAAATCAATTATTTAATCTCTTTTTATCTGCATATGGGAAAAAAAATCAAATTTTGCAATTATTTCTCAATTGAAAGTGATCTACAATTATGGGAGCCAAATAAAAAAAAGTCATCATTAAATAAAAACTATATCTGAAATAGGGAAATTAATTTTATTTTGCTGATGTTTTGCTAACTAATTTTCCTAATGATTAAACCTTCAGAGAATGACTTCTTAGATGATTTTCCATGATGTTTTTATTTTAAAGTTTAAATCCAGAATAAAAATTAGTAAACTCATTCCATAGGTGTATGCACATTTGGGCAGAATCTCATCTATGATAATTTATATTGAAAATCATATTGTGATAATGATAGATGCAGTAAAAGGATATTATGAAATAAATCTGACATTTTTCCTGATAAGCACTTTTATTATTTCAGTGAAAATTGAAAGTGTCTTCTGATGTCACCAACATCATATTTTCTTTTCATTCTATCATTTAGCCTTTTATTAAAATTGATTCTTTATAATATTCAATAAAATCAAAGCAGATTTAAAAACAAACTCAACGATTTTTTGGCCATCTTGTATTCATTAAGTATATCCATCCATGTAAATAATTTTATAAAAATGAAAATTTTCATGACTTATTGCTTATTAAATTAATTATTATGTTATGTACTATACATAAAATTTCAATATAGGTTTAATATTATGTACATATAACGATAGTAAAAATCAAATTTACTTAAAATATTTCAAAAACAAAATAAGAAAAAATAAACAATACTACATAAATATGTAGCAAAAGACTGGATTTAATCTCAAACTAACAAAAAGTAGTAGAGAGTGACATTTTGCTAAACACTTAATGCAATAAGCCGTTTATGTTTAAATGACACCGTGTTAAAATCATTATCATTAGAAATTTCTATTTTTTCATCGTTTGTACATATCAAGACTTTTTAACGTTAATCAAAAATTAAATGATAAACAATTTTAAAATGTAAAATACAGTTTGCAACGTTTAGTGACTGTAAAACATTATTACTAAACAGAAAAAAAGTAAGAAAGTACTAAAATAACAAAAACTATTAATTTTAAATAAGCATTTTTCAATATAAAATATTAAACGTTGGCTTAAATATCATTTTAGCGTCGAGAAACAGGAAATTTCTATCTTTTCTTGTCAACATTTGTATTATTGGACTTTTTAAAAGCAAATTAGATTTTTGATTTCTGAGAATAATTTTCTTTCACTAAATTTTTCTTCAGCTTTAAAAATAAAGGTTGATGCTGTTTTTGACAAATAGTGTTGTGTATTTCTCAAGTTGAACATGTTTTTGGGCAATATAAAAAAAAACAGAAGAACCATTGAATTGGAATTAAATTTATATTTCTAAAAAGTTTTATAAAAATAATTGAATATAAGTCAAATTATTGACTGTTTTAATTTGTTTGAATGATATTTATCAAAGTAATATCAATAGTGTACAAAATAGTGTTCTGGTAAATTTTTAAAATCTAGCTTGCTAAAAGATAGATATTATAGATAAATGGATGAGGATTTTAATTACAGAGAAAATTGTAGGTGTGTATATAGATAGATAATTTATATACTGAAGTGGATTCTTCATTGGCAGTTTCAGTCAGTTGCTAAAATCAGTCAAAGGAAATAGTAAAGAATTATATAAAGTAAGTTGGAAAGTGAGAAAGCAATCTATAACATAGAATATTTTAGTCATAAGATATAGTTTAATTGAACTTAAGGATAATAATATGTGTCTGCATGTTTGTGAAGTTAAATTCAATTAAATAGTAGAAATGCATAAACTCACTTTTGAACTTAAGGATAGTAATATGTGTCTGTTGTTTGTGAAGTTAAATTCAATTAAATAGTAGAAATGTATAAACTCACTTTTAAATAAGTTTTCAATAAACTATTTTCTAAGTAAATAAATATGTTTGGATAAAAATAGATTAATTAATGTTCATTACCAAAGATTCTAATTAAAGTTTTAATTAAATATATTTTGGTAATTAAGATTTTGAGAAACAGTGCAATTAGTTAATTACATTTAAGACTAATTGTCACATGGATTTGGTAAATAACCCAGATTTGCTTATCAATTCCATGTAAAGTGAAAAAATAAATAAATTATATAAAGGTGTAATGTCATGAAGTTATATAAAGATTAAAAGGACTTGTATGACATCTACCAGGATTCGAACTCTAGGAGATGGCCTTTCTTGTTGATTTCTATCTATATTATAGACACTTGGGTAATAACTACTGTGAAAAATCACAAAGAATTTAAGCTAACTAAAATCTATACTAATAGAAAAAAAAGACATGGGTGAATAAATAAAAAAAACCCTAGAATATTTTTTTCTTAGATGGTCTGTCTTAGCTTTAGTGTTATAAATTGAGTATTGCCTTATATTCTTAGCTACTAGGAATTGCCTCCAAACCAACTACAAGAATAATTCCAAAATAGAAAATTTTTAATAATATTAAATTATCTATGCTCTTTATTACTGTTTTACAATGCATTTATGACAACCCACTATGATAGTTTTGATCACCCCAACAATCTTCTTCAGCACTTCTGCTTACATTTTCAAATCTTAACTGCTAAATTCAAACTTTAAATAAAAGCATTGTAAAACAGTAATAAAGAGCATAGTTTTATTTATTTTAAAAATATATTTATTGACATAATAAAATTGTACAGATGAATAATAAATGCACTTTGTTAATGTTGGCTCATCCATTGCTGACATTGATCTGGTAGATATATGCCAGAGCCATTCTCTGCACTAGCAAGTGGATAAGTGATTACAAACATTCCATTTTTTTGGTATAGACCACCCATTTTAAGGTTGGCCCAATAATGCTAACTTATCATCTGGGATACTTGTAGTGTGAAATAAATGCCTCTCTAGTAGAATCTGGCATGTTGTATCAAAGACTACTTCATTCACAATACACTACAATGTGGATATATCTGGTTCAATATTCATGTAGAGACTGTGGGCCATACTAGTAGGCTTCATGTATTAATAAATAAAAATCTGGAGGATAATATCTTATCCTTGTTTTGAAGAGCTTTGAGCTTATCACAAAATATTACATTGGGGTCTAGTATTGGTTGTGTGAACTTAGACCTGCATCTTGTGTACCAAAAAGTGTATGTCAGGAAGACAGATAACCTGATAACTGTAAAGTCTCCAGAGGAGAGACAACCCCTGATGTCCAGGATTTTATCCACTGCTATAATGCAGTGTTGAGAGATGATACTTATAATACCATTATAGCCTGGACATATATTTAACAGATGATTAAAGGTCTCCTCTCCTTTAGAGCAGCATGACAAATTGGGTCTATTTTATTTAAAAACTGCTTGTAGTATAAGAATGAATTAGTTGGCATGGAGCCCATATTAACCTTGATCAGATAATCCCAAAGTTTGGGCTCCCATAGCAGATATTTAAATATTGTGGTGATTTTATGATTGCTGCACCCTAGGTGAGTATAAATAGCTGTATATTCAGGATTCAGCAGGCGATGTACCTGCCAGATGCTGATTTTATTATTAAACTCTGCTGTTGAGTGCCCAATGTATAAAAATTGTTGTTTAATAATGGTGTCAAGCCATGTGCCTTTACTGGGGGGAGGTCTGTCAGTAGGTATTACAGTCTCTATAATATCTGATAGAGGATATTTTTCCCCCAGGTTTACTAAAAGTGAATGCCCTTTTTGGAAATTGATTGTCTGTATTGAATGGAGACCCATACCATTCTGTCTCCTGTGAAACTAAAGTCTGTGGATGCTAATTGCAGCAGTCCGTCCTCTCCATAAGAGTTGACCACAGATAATTTGCAACCTCAATGATTTGGTAACTGTCATTATTGGCAGGTAGTAATTTATGCTCACCATGATCTTCATATTAATCAGAGCAGTCTTCTCTTGTAGGGATAGGTAAGTACTTGACAGTGATTGAACCACCTTAGAAGCATTGCTGATGATGGATTTTTGTAGGCAGACAGACATAGCAGTCTGTCACTTGAAGATAGGGAACCCCAGAAAACACTGAGGTTCCACTAAAAAATTGGATAGTATTTTTCTATCAGTGTTGATGCACCAGGATGATGACTTGTGAGGATTGATGGATAACTTATAATTTTAGGTGTAATTGGTAATGATGGAGTGAAGTGTCTTCAGATGTTTACGGGATGGAAGAATCACAAGTATGTCATCCATATATGCAAAAACCTTGATGTTTTTCTTAAGCTGGGACACACATACCCCTGGAAGCTTATCTAGCTCTTTAATCAGAGGGTCAATATACTTAATGAACAATAGACCACTCAATGGTGATCTTTGTGGTATGGATCTTGAAGGGGCAAATCCATCTGAGTAATGTCCATTTATGGAAATATGAATGTGCCTATTATTCAGGAGATTGCCCAATATCTGAATTATCTGCTTTGATATGTCCAACTGAAATAGCAATTCAAGAAGAAGGTTGACCTGTACGGTATCCAAAGCATTAGACACATCTAGCTGAAATGCCACAGGCTGGGATTTTCTGTTAGATCTAATGTGATCAAGCAGAATTTTCATTTCACCAATTGCAGTCAGCACAGATGATCCCTTCCTTGCAAATTGAGAGGCCGATATATCCTGTAGAATGGCATCCTGAATTTTTTTCTTTAACTATATCTCCATGACAATGCAATAAAAAAGTTAATATTATAATAGGAAAATTTACATGACAGTATGTTGGACTTCATGAAGTTAGAAGAAAAGCTAAAGAGACAATTTATTAAAAAGTGGGCACGTACTTTACTACAAAGTCACAAATATTGAAAGTACAAGTGAAATATGATTTATTATAAACAAAATGTGGAAAAACAATATTACAGAGATTGATGGTTTTTAAAATTGGTAAGATTAGTTATTCAACTTAATAGCAATGCCAAATGCAGATAATTCAGGTTTATGCCTTAATGAGTTTTCATAGTGACAAAATAGTAGAGGATTTTTATATAGATGTACAAAAGGTTTTTAAACATTTTAAAATTGTTATGGGAAACTTTAATGATACAACTAGTAAACAATTGAAAGATGAAAATGTTGTAGGAGAAATTTGGTTATGGTAATAGAAATGAAATAGGACATAGACTTGTGGAGTTTGAATAAAAATTAAAAGTTTATATTATACATTTTTTTAAAGAAAAATGTAAAAAAATGGACATGGAAGCATTCAAATGAAGGTACAGCATAAATTAAATTATATTTCATTTAACAGAAAATAAATATTTCAAAATTTTAATGTTCTTAATGAATTCAACTCAGGAGGTGATCATTGATTGGTGAGATGTAAGATTCATGCTGATGCAGAATTAAAGAGACAAATTATTAAAAAAAACGATATTCATAATTGATATTTCTCATCTTCAGAAATATTCTAATGAATTTAAATTAGAACTTGCAAATCATTTTCAAATATTAGCAGATTTTGAACATGATTCAGATATAAATGAAATCAATATGAATATAACTGATACACTTTTAAAAACTGCATCAAAGATAGCTGCTAGAAAACAGCAATTGATCAATACATTTTTTACTGAGACTAGAGAATTTATGAAGAAAAGAAGAAATGTAGAGATATATAAAAATGATGCAATAAGGATTGAATGTCTCAAATTTTGTAAAATGGTGTGAAAAAGTGTTGTGATCTAGCAAGAAAAGCTATAGAAAAGAATAAAAGTCTCAAGAGTGTAAAACAACATTTTATAACTAGTAGGAAACATATCTGGAATAAGAAAAAAGATGAAACTATTACTAAAAAGAGAGATGACACATGAAATGTGTAGAAGAATTCTATTAAAAATTAGATAGTTACAAATAAAAACTACCTCCTGCAGCTATTTTTTTCTAAATTGCCAAGGATTTTAAATGAAGTGAGACATGCAATTAAATTTATGAAGAATGAAAAAGCTACAGGTAGTGATGGAACTATAATTGATATTTTAAAAGAAGCAGATAAAGGAATAGAATTTTTTTTTGGCAAAGTTATATACCAAATCTCCAAGTGCGATGTATCAGGTGATTGAAATAATGCAGTATTAATATTAATACTTTAAAAAGTGATGAAGAAAATATTAGTAATTATAAACCTATCAATCTTTTATCAATTTTGTACAAAATTTTTACCAAGATAATTACAACTCATTTATAGAGAACAATTGATTTCAATCAAACAAAAGCACAAGCTGGACTTAAAAGTGGTTTTAGTTCAGTAGATCCTATCCAAGTGACCAATGGATATGAGTTGCCATTATGC
The DNA here is from genome assembly GCA_028023455.1 of Epiperipatus broadwayi. Lineage (NCBI taxonomy): Eukaryota > Metazoa > Onychophora > Udeonychophora > Euonychophora > Peripatidae > Epiperipatus > Epiperipatus broadwayi. The sequence continues at coordinate 490,437 of JAQFVV010006621.1, read as the reverse complement.
TTTTAAATTTTAGATTACAAAAAAGCATTTGATTCTACAAGCATTTCTGCTTTGATTGAAACATTGGATCATCAAGGTATAGACCTAGGATATTATCATATTCTAAAGAACATTTATAAAAATGCAACAGCAACAATCAGATTACATAATGATCCTAGGAAGGTTAAGACTTCATATCTCCAAAACTTTTTACACTAGTGCTGCGACAAGTATTTTGTGATTTAAAATAAAAAGTTAAAGAAATAAAAATAAATGGAGATTATTTAAGTCATTTAGATTTTGCAGATGATGTAGTTGTTTTTGAAAATGATACTTCAGAACTTCAAAAAATATTACAAGTGTTATTAGATGAAAGTAAGAAAGTAGAACTAAAGGTAAATCTTAAAGAGACTAAAATAATGTTCAATGGATTTTCTCAAAAGTTGAAAATAAAATTGATTATAATGAGTTAGAAGAAGTTAACAACTACAAATATCTTGGTCAGATTATTGCTACAGATGGAAATATAATGAATGAAATTAATCATAGAATTAAATTTGATTGTAATACTTTTGATAAAAATCACTTAATATTAAAAGAAATTATACCTATGTGTTGGAAAAAAAGTTTTTAATAAATGAGTTTACCAGTTTTTACTTGTGGATCTGAAATTTGGAATATTAATATAAGAGCAATACAGAGACTTCAGGTCACTCAAAGAGTATGGAGAGAGGAATGTTAGGAATAATAAGAATAGATTGAAAATTAAAAAGGTGAATAAAAGAATAAACAGGTATTACTGGCATCATTGAGAGAATTAAAAGACTGAAGTGGAGTTGGGCTGGGAATATTGTTAGAAGAAATGATAATAGATGGATAGTTGAAATCTTGAAGTGGAAAGATATAGAAAGAAACCACATGTGAGATAGATGGATGAAATAAGAAAGTGTTCAGGGGTGATGTGGGCAAGAGAGACTAGAGATTGAAGTTGATAAATTGAACTTGAGAGACCTTTATCATGCAGTGGATTCATAATGGTTGAATGCTAATGAGACTTTTGAATAAGGTATCTTGCACAAGAAATATAAAATTGTTGAAAAGAAATTAAATACTTTAGAATTCATAAAAAATTTAAAGGAGTACGAAAGATTGCCAAAATAATAAGCAACATAGCAAACCTGTAATTTATTTACATATACATTTTTGCCCAATATTTTTCTGAAGATTTAGAAAAAGAATAAAAAGAGAAATCAATCATCTGACGATTTAGCAATAGATTACAGCCATAATTTATTATTTTCTCAGTATTAGTTTAATTATAAAAAATATTTTCTTTTTATATATAACTTTATTATATTTATTAGTATTCCACAATAATCTTTTAGTATATATTTAGTTATAAATACAAGACATTTCAAAATACTGATGAAAATTTACTAATAAGGGGAATGTGAAAGCAATTAGTCTGCTAATAATATTAAATAATTAATTAATCATGATTGCAGAAAAATAAAATAAAATAAAAAAAAAGATTTTGTAATGGATTTTTAAAGAATAGAAACACATTATTTTATATATTACGTTTATAAATCTCAGGTGGAAATTATTTTTATTTATTGCCATGAATGATAATTATTTTTTATAGAAAAGAAAGAATTCAAATGAAATGAGCTTGCTGACTAAACTATAAATAAAAGATATATGTATTAGATATTTGTGAGAATTAAATAGCTTTCCTAATTACTAAACTAGAATTTATTGAGCATTATTGCGTGAATATGTTTGTATGAAAGTACATTTATATTGAAGAATTTATTTCATTGACTACTTATTTTTGGAAATAAATTAGAATTATATTGATATTGGATACATCTAAAAATGTTTATGAACCCATTTTACTTAAATAAAATAAAGCTAAAATGGAAGAAACTTGAAGATTCAGAATTTATTTTGATAGCTATATTGCTAGTATTGTATACAAATGAATTAATCATAATTAAATACTAGAAGAGTAATTTAAAGAATTAAGTGAAGAATTGTATATGCATTTATATTATAACATAATATTGATTGGAATATAACAATCTATTATTTGTTTATCAGTAAATACACTTACTGATGGCCACCATGTCCATTTATATGTTTTAAGAGTTTACTGACTATTTATTTCGATTTGATTTTTGTGAGCAGTTAATGCAGCCTGGAACTATGAATAACTGCATAGATGTTTAAGTAAGGAAATTACATATTGCATAAGTAGTAAAATGCGTAATAGTTTTGTTATATGTAGTTAATATAACTTTAATTTACTACCCATAAAAAGTTTGATATTATTTTACACAGTTTTCATTTTTTTATATAGGTTCTAGAATATATATATATATATATATATATATATATATATATATATATATATATATATATATATATATATATTTGATGAAAGTGGTTTGATAATGTGAGCAAATATAATTCTTAGTGATTTTATTAATTGAGTCTATCTATAAGTATTTTATCTATGATATTTTTATGTTATGCAATATGATAAATATTGTTATGATAATAATCTGAAGTAATTGATGATGAGAATTAAGAAAACTTAAAATTACTATCAAAAATTATGCTAACAATATGAGAATTTGTAAAATGTTGATGAGAAAATTTATGTCTAAAACAGTGTTCTTTAAGATGTTATTTTCTAGCAGCTACAAAATCATTTATTTTGGCATGTTTTGGCTGTTACAACAATGCAGATATCATTGAATTTCTTCTTTATTATTTTGTGGCTATCTACAGCATTAGACTATAATGCACAGATTCATTTTCCTGTGGAACCCATTTTAAAATTATTAATTGAAAAAATCTGGAGATGACAGCATCAACTGATTTATTTGAAATTACAACATATAATTTGCATGTGAAAAATGTATACATGTCCCATTTTGATCTCAATAGAAACAACAATTTCTAATGTTTATCCTGAAAGCAAATAGCTGAAAATTTTATGAGAAAAAATCTAATTTCCTATAATATGTTTACACATTAAAGGCTATTTATGCAATATTTATGTAAAATACTTATTTTAAAGCAAAACCATATGGATCTACAATTAGATTTAATTTGAAATATATTTGTGAAGAAACAAGTCATGAAAATTTCATTATGGCAAAGTGGAACTATTTTTATTGGAAACAAGAATGACTTGTGAATAACAATAAAGACATTTTTTTAAAGTTTTAATAACATTAAGTTTAATGTTTTATTTTAATACATACTTTCCTTTTTTAATAATGACTAACCCTAAATTTCTTTTGAATTTAAAAAATTCAAATATTTAATATTTTGTTCTACCAATTTTTTGAATAGATAGAATTATATCTTATAATGCCGGCATCATTGTTAAAATTACAAACTCAATTTAGTATTTAAGTTTACTATTTTACAACATTCAAATGCTATCTTTTAAGATGTCTATTGTTCAAAAGTTTCCATTTGTAAAAAATAATCTAAAAATTGTCAATATATGATATAAATAAAAAAAATTAATTGTTAAAACAAAATGTTAAAATATGGATAAAAATCTTTCTAGGGCCTTTTCAAATAAGAAGAAAGTAGATTATGAAACAGTTAAAATCATAATTATAGACACAAATATAATAAATTTACAATAGAACATATATAATGTGCTTTTAATATTGCTAGAGTTACATTAGAGACTTTCATATAATTACTATTAGAGTAAATTCACTTAGTAATTAATGAAAATCAATCATTTAAAAGATAAATCATTTACGAAGTGCAAAATGAAAATTAACCTTATTTAAAATATATAATGTGATTAGATAATACTTTGATGAAGCTAACAAAAAGTACCTGATGGAAAAATAATCTGTTATATTAAATTGAAATGAAAGATATTGGGTCACCAAGACACTGTACATTGCTTAGCATATAAAAAAATTATTGTGATATTTTTAAAATTAATAATCTCTGTGCACTTTCCTTCTAAATGGTTTTGATCAGAAAGAATTATGATCAATTAACCTATGTAGAAAATATGGTTGATGGAGGAAAATAATTTAATATCTTCTAAAGACAATTTAAATTGTTTTTTATATTATTACAAAATATTTGCTTTTAGAAAGTATAATGTAAGTGATATATATTCATATATGACAGATAAAATATATACATACATATAGCAGCCATTAGTAAATAAGTATGGTCACACCAACATCAAGTGGAAAAAAGAAAGAGAAAATAAAACTGCTTTAGAAATTAATTTTGCAATGACATTACGAAACAGTCACTGAATTACAAATACTTCTACATGTACAATAAGTTGATCCATTTTTCTTTTTATTTGATATTTTATGATTCTGTCATTCAATTTCTTCAGGAGAATTTTTTTAAATTCTAAATTACTTTAACACCATGACTAATTGCAGCTCTTAATTATATACGTTATTTACTGTCATATATTCCTAGGAAAAGTAATCAATATTGCACTTCTTTAGAAAATCTTCATATGGTAAAAAAGTCTACTTCTTAGAAAATCATGCTCAAGTTGACCATAAAGTACTCTTTTAGGAAATCTTCTATTATTTCTTAATTTTATTATGTCCTATTGAAAAATAATTATTTTTATGATCTTGCTATTATATTTTTTTACATTTTAAGAGGCAACCTTAAATGAAACTTTTCTAATATGTTGATATTGCATGATAAGGTATCCAAGTCTCACTTTCATACACAAAATTCATAAAATAATAATTCAATATACAGATAGAGCTAACTTAGTTGCAATAGTTATTTCTCAGTGATAAAATACATTATCTTTTAACTTGTTAGAAGCAGCACAGCACATTGAAATCTGGGATATATCTCACTTAAACCCACATATTTACTTATTAAATGATCAAGTTATTTAAATTTATTTTTAAGTTGATAACCATTCAAGCTAAAAGTTGCTGAGGATTTTCTTCAGTTACTGCCTGATAAAGAATTTGAGTTTTTGAACATCAATTATTAATGTTTTTAAATGCTGCATTTTATATACATTTGTAAATCATCTTTTGAAGTGACAAAATATGGCACAATCTTTAGTGCACTATAAATCTAGAATGCAAAAAGATAAAGTTCTTGTTTTTGTTTTTAATCACTTCAAATAAAAAATTATACCATCAAACCAGTATTATATCTTGATTTCTGTTTCATCAAGCCTCTATAAACATTACCAAAACAACTGTCATAAAAACTGAAAACAATATTGGGGCAAGTCCATGTCCTTGTTTAACATTAGCTTTTATTTCAAATATTTTAGATTTTCACCTATAGTAATAACATTTTCTCTCATTTCATCATTTAGAAGTTGTATAATATAAACAAATATTATTTAACAATTAACTATTTTTAAACAATCCCATAAACTTATTTGATTAACTGAATCAAACACCATTTAATATAAGCAATATAGAAATCATTCTTTTCTTTTCAATACCTTTCTTACTTTTTCATGACAATAAAACCATGTCTTGAGTTCTTCTTGACTGTCTAAAATTATATTGAGTCTCTGGTAACCCTTCTTCTATTGTTAGAGGTAACATATTTAACAAAACTTTTGAATGTACTTTTGCTGTGAATGATATTGTAATCTTATCTCTTTTATAAATACTAGAATAATAAAGGGATCCTTAATATTAGATAATCTTTGTGCCTAAATATTCTTAAGAAAATCCAATATTTTTAAAGCAAATATATTTTCAGCATATTTCAAAACCAAATATTTTAACAAAACCTGAATACTTTCAATTTTAAGATTGCAAAGAGCTGTTTTCACTTTACTGAGATTGATATTTTGTGTAAATTTAAATGAAGTAATAAAATGGATACATCATTAAAAGTCATCATCTCAATTCTTGTATTATTATTAAAAAATAATCAAAATAATTACACCTGCTTAAAATATTGCTGTCACCATATAAGATAATCTCATTGCCAGACTTAATAATATTGTGATACCATTACTTAGGACTATATGATTCTTTCAATAAATTAACAATGATCTAGAATGACCACAATCAGTGATTATCTGTATCTTCTTTGCAGTTTGATTCACAAATTATTTTAAAGCTTTTTGAACTCTTTCAGATCTCTAAATTTATCAAGAAGTTGCACATTTAATTTATCACATGCTTCATTTAAATCAAATTATTAATAATAAGATCATTGCCAGAAAACCCAACTATGATTCTTCTTTTTAATGAACTCAAGAATAAATTTACTTGCATTCACAGCACAGTCTTTGTAAGAATTTTATGCTTTAATAATATGACAGTCATGGAGGTCCAAATTAATAATTTTCATATTTATGTTGAAATTTAGTATAGTAACTAAAACAAATCTTTCACAGCCCAGATTAATTATATTACAAAGCTGTGTAGAAATGTATAAACTGCTATATGTGTGTATGTGTGCATATGATTTAAAAGTTTAAAAGAAAAAAATATTTTATGCATTCAATAATAATATTGAACAATTTATAATGTTACTTTGTAATAAGTGAGAAAAAATGGAATGAAAAATTACACTGTAAATGAAAAACGAAAAATGCTTTTGATACATGAAATAATTTGAATTGCACAGTTTCTAAATAATCTAAAATATTCTGAATCATTTTTAGTTTGCTTTTTTTAAATTGAGTTTTAAATAAAAACTGATATTATAGAAAATTGGATGACAAAGCAAATTTAATATTGAAATTTTGGAATTAATAATATTTTAGAAGTTATCATTAGAGGATAAAATCTTGACAATATATTTTTTTCTTTCTATCATCTAACTATATAAATAAAGAGAAAAAAACTATTTTGTTCTTTCATGCATTTATGTATCAAATCATGATAAGATATTTGTAAAACTGATTCTACAACATGTTGTGAAAAAAAGAAAATATTGTACAAAAACATGTTGTTTTAAAGAAACAGAGATCAAATCTTAATAATTAATTGTTGATGAATGTTTTTAGAGAAACATATTGAACAAAATCAAATAGATATAAATAGGTCTGAAACAAACAACTAAGGAATTACAGTGAAGTCTTGCTTTGTATTTCAGTCCAGTGTACTTCAGTTTATTTAAGGACTCATCATAAGAAGCAGTGTTGCAGTGATCCAATCCAGAAACGAGGAACCATTTGTTAAAACTGTTCCCCTGAAACATAAATAGCTATATTATGCTGACTGTTTTATGGTAATTTTTGATATTTCATTTTCTAACACAAGTGTGATGACTTTATCTAATAGAAATATGTATGGTTGGGAAACATAAACCACATCAGCTAAAACACCTGGAAAATATGCAAGACTACCAAAGTACTACTGATACTAAATCCTATGTAAAAATACCAATGTTGCTATTTTTCCCTCTAACATCACCAATGCCCAAGAAGAACTACCATCTTTGGAAAAACTAATAAGGACATCTAGAAATATATAAAGGAATGACATTTGTAGAAAATCATGGTTTGGTTACTGTTTAAATATTTCACATTATAAAATTTTATCATTATAAATATTATAAGATCTTAAACTTAAACATCTATACATATTAATAGTTCTGAGTATATAAGTATATATGAATATTCCATGTTAATAAATTATATTTTTATAAAACCATTTGACTTGTGTTTGCTTTTACAACTCAATCCAAATATATATTAATATGAATGGTTAATAACATTTGAATAAAGTGTTTCAATCCAAATACATATTAATGTTAACTAATATTATGATGATCATTTAAAACCCAAGCACAAATTCTTCCAAAAGGATTTTATTTATTTTTCAGTTTTAATAAAATTAAAGAATGAAACTTTTAAGTGACAAACTTTCTAAAAAGAAATGTAACCATTCAACTTTCACCAAATAAATATTTATTTTTAAAATTTATATTTATCCATACATATTTAGTATATGATTGTATCATTTGGTTCCTGGTACAAACCTGTGTATCAATAAATAATTACCACTATAGTGGGTATAACCCATACTTCAAAAGAACAAACATTATTTTTTTTAATTTTTGGAATAAGGTCTACATTTTAAAGCATCTATTACTTTAGTTTACATCACCCTAAAGCATTATCCATACAACAGTCTAGGCTTGTAAGTGATAACTTTATATGAACTTTTATATTCTGACCTTAAACTACAATGTAATCTATAATAACTAGAAAAAATATGGTCAGAAGAGGTGAGGATAAGAAACTATCAATTATTATTGACAATCCTTTATGTTAAAGTATATTGCTCTAATAACCAATAATAACTTTCTTGCCAGTTTGCTCCATCTTTTACTTCTAGTCAAACAATTTATATGATTTAAACCCAGACAGATATTTTTACAAGTGTGAGAGACCTTTTTTATTATTGGCTACAAGAGTGAAGAGATTAACTTAGGGATGACAACAATAAATAATAGTTACCCTGAAAACCACTGCTAAACATAGTTCTCTAGTTATTACTTCGACTTTTTCTTTCTTTTGTTTACATCATAATTAATTATTAAATATATCTAATATAACATACCTAGCTTTTTAGGAAATATGAGTTAATATTTTCAGAATATTAAAGAAGATGTGATTCTTCAACGTTTTTATGCTTATATAATATTTGTTTGAATTTAAATTTATAAAATACTTTGGATTTGAAATAAAAATGACACTGCTTTTGGTTTTAAGTGGGCGCAAAATTAAGCAAATAGTTTAACTTATAGCTGTCATTAATAATTAATAGTTACCTAATTAGTTATTACACAGAATGTTTTCATTCATTTTTTGTTTTCATCATTTTTAATGCGAAAAAAACATTATACATGCATATAATCATAGTAAAAAAAAATCAATATAACGGTAATAACTTATAATAGTTTATTACCATTATATTGAATATTTTTATTATGACTACAATATTGTTCTAATTAACGGACATTTTATTTATATTATATATGTGTGTGTATATTTGAATGCTGAAACATAAATATATATAATCCAAAAATTTTGTAAAACAATTATCAATAATTTAGAAACTATTTATTAGTAGAAGCTAAAATAGTTATTGTTAAAAATATCTGGAGATCATTTATCTTTTTCACATGTCTGTGGTCTTGTGCATTGGTTGTATGAGGTAGAGTGGATGGACAGAAGGAGTTTAAAATTCTATGTTCAAATCCCCTATATTACATCTAGAGACCAGGTATATAAAATATACTTGCGCTTAAAATATTAAATGTAAGAAAAGAAAAATACTAGTTTTTTCTAACAAAATATTTTAAAGTAGCTAATTGCAAATTTATTGTCGATGTAAATTTCTAAATTCAATCAATTGCTTATTATTTGATAATCTTATTTAAATAATCTTAAATATCTTCTCTACATAGTTATTTTATAAAACAGTGGACCAATGAAATATAAAATCGTCATACAATTAAACTATTATATAAATTTTACAATATAATTTATTTAGTAAGGTGTATATTTCTGCTATTTAGTCCATTTGCGTCAATGGTCTCAAAAAACTTCAATTTGATTTATTTTGCTAAATTTTATTTATCTTGCAATCTATTTTTATTATTTACATCATATATTATATATTAATATTTGACTGATTATTGCAATAAAATTTGCAATATATATATATATAGTGAGTACTTAATTTTCTACCAATAGAAAATATTTTCTAAATAAGCTTTCTAAGATAAAATTTTCAACAGTAACTTATTTGATGTGTTATTTATAAATTTTAGACTTGATTAATATACATTTTTAAAAATCACTTTCCTAGTCTTTTACAAAACATAACCATTTAATTATAAACCTTTATTATATTTAAGAGTAACAATCGGTGTGTAATTAACTATGGATGTTATTACATTATCACTCCACATTTAATTTTATCATAATAAAACAATTTCTTTTACACAAATAATATATTGCTAATATACATTAAAGTTGGGACTATTTTTTAAAATCTTTTAAGCATTATAATTAGAAATTTAATAATCTAAATTCATTATGCGCTTAAACAAAAGATGAAAATGAATACTCATTTAATAAGCTAATTATTTGGAAATCTCAAAAGATTATAATTATTTTTAACTAACATTTTTTTTAAAAAAAGTACTAAAATCTTTATAATTTAAAAAATCTTTTATAATAAAATACCTATTTGTATATCTGTATTTGTCTGTCGTTGTCTCTTATATGTATTGCTCTACGTACTTTGCCTACGTATTATCTACTTATTTATTTATTGTAATAATTCAAAATACTTTTTGTGCTCAAAAAAATTCCAAAGTATTAAAAGAAAGTGATTTTGAATAAGAATTTTATTTAATATAAGTCACATTAGGACCCACATATTAAAATTTTTAACAGGATTTTCGTTAAACAAGCTCCAGCCAAAATTGTTTTATTATATGTCTCATTTTTATTATGTATTATACTCATAATATTATTGTAGTTTTTTGAAGTACTAAATATTAAAATTATTTTAGGTTCTTCACATAACAAGGTAAATTTAAATATGTTTTTAATAGTGTGAATGAGAGCAACATGATTCATAAATCTATCATAAATCTAAACATCTAATGTCGTTTGAATATTGTCAGACAAACATTAAAAATATTTTATTACATTGATTATTACACAAAAGCTCTTGAAAAAACAAACTGTTTATTCTTTGCCAGGATATTTAATCTTTATATAGAACAATTAAGTAAAAGTTTAGAAATTTTTGAAAGAACAGAAACAAAGATACATTAGTTAAATAACATAATTGAATGTTAATTCCAAACATAGGTTGTATGAAAATGGAGTATGAAATAAATTGATTATATCATCTAATTTCTATTATAACAGAAAAAAATTAATCGTTAAAAATAAATTATCCAGAAGTTGATTGTAGTGGATTCAAAAATTAGAATTTTTATATTGACAGAAAAATAAAAGGTTGCCATTGCAATAAAACGTGTATATGTCATTTGTTATTTTGATATTCAAAAGTCAGACATCAAATAAATATGTAATCATGCAGTGTTTTAAGTAAAAAAGTAGTATTGGAATTAAAAAAAAACATATGACATCTTATAGAATCTGTGAGCTGTAGATGATATTCTGTATTACACAGTTAGAAGATAAAAAAACTACATGTGTAATAAAAGTACCTTTGAACACATTATTTTCTGCAATTTATTACAAAAAGGCATAAAGAACAGATAATTAACTTTTGTTTTGATTGTTTATGTTAAAATATAGTAAATTTTATAGAAATAAGTATAATGATTGGATTTAGTTTGCCAAAAATGTTCATAAAAGAATAGAATTGTACTGACAAGAATGACAATTTTTAAGACAGGTAATTAGTACAATAAATCATACTTTATAAATGTTGAGAATGTATTGTAAGATTTTATCAATTAAATGATTGTTTGCTTTGGCAGTAATTTTCTGTTTTTCATATATTGCTTACCAGGTATTAGAAGTTTCCTGACAAAAATGTATAAAAACTTGTTAATAAGATAAATCCATAATTTAAGATGTAGTTCATCAACTAAGACTCTCGCAAAACAAAACCCTCTTTTTGGCTGTTTCACCAAGAATTTTCAATTGGAAAAATTAAGTTGAAAAATGGAATTGTTATAAGGTTCTAAACAATATTTTTTCCAGATCTAAAAAAAAAAAACCAGCTATATTTTAAGTTAATAGATGCAATTGGCATCTCTTTAACAGATTCAGAATATTACATAAACATTGTATTTATCTATTTACATATGAAATTTATAATACACTGATATATGTAAATGTAAATAAACACAAACACAAAACAGGAACCTTATAATTAATGATTGTTAATAAGAAGTTTAATAGAGATATTGTTGGAGAATGGAATCTATAAATTCCTTTGCAATATTTTGTAAATCTTTCTACAAAAATCTTTATGAAATATAAATAAGTAGTAAAAATATTGATATTATTATGAAGATTTCTAAAAAAAAGATGCAAAGTTGAATTTTCTTTTAGGCATTATTGTTTTTTTGACATTAAGAACAGTCTATAATTTGTCATTATTTCTAACTCAACAATAACTAAATATGCTTTTGAATCAGAATAAGAAATCAATGAATCTAGAAGAATTAAATAAGAGAAATTTTATTTATGAGTAGTAAGGTTGCATTGTAATCACAGTATTCATTTAAAAGAATTATTAGAGTATATTAATGTATTGAATAGTATTGGATCAGAAGTATTAATATTGAGATGATTAGTTGCTTCAATCCTTTCACTATTGTGACAATTCAACTGACCATTTTATTGAAAAACCAACAATGGAATGCTGAAAGCTCTTGATGGTTGTAATATTGTAGTCACACACATGTAGACATTATGTCAATTTCACCCCTCATATTATCAGACCATTATATATCCATTAATAGAAGAGGGATGAGTTGAACTTATACTATTTCCAATGCAATATGTAATTAATACATTCATTCAGTATACTGAATGTTTAATATAATAAATTAGAAATATTTAAACATAATATTTTCTATATTTATTCTTCACTCAATCTCAAACAACCAATACACATGACTGCAAAAGTATGTAAAATGTTAAAAAAAAATAAAGTTTTCCAATATGCATATTTCATGCAGAATTAGAGATAGATCACAATATCCATTGCATAAATACAATCAGTTCTCTACTTATATTAAGATAGCAATTTTTTAAACTTTAATGAACAGGCTTCAATCTTGTCACCCTTCCAATAATTTAAACATCTATTTTATTGAAAACCCAATTATGGAATGCTCAAAGCCCTTGTTAGATTTAATATTGTAATCAAACCCTGATTTAATGTCTACAAGGGTATAATTGCAATATCAAATTGATCAAGGGTTTTGGCATTTCATCATTGGTTTTTCAATGAAATGAATGATTAAATTGTTGAAAAGTGAGAATATTCAAGCATGCCCATTAAAGTCTAAGGAATTGCTATTTTAATATAAGCTGATCATTGACAGTATATTTATGTGAGAGACTATGATCTATCCCAATGGATGGGAGCTGATTCAGAATTAAATACATATATTGGAAATGGTCATGTATATCAGTTGTTTGAGATGGAGTGGATGATATAAACTGAAAATCCTAGTTTAAATATCTCTACTTATTTTAGTAAACATTGAGAATACTGAATGAATAGGTTAATTACATATTACTTTGGAAATAGATTACATCATAGTATATGTCCCTACTATTCCTTTTATATTATTATAAATAAATATGTAATAGTCTGATAGTATAAGGATTTAGATTGACTTAATGTCTATGTGGGTGTTACCACAGTATCAAATATTTCCAGGTTCACCTAGGGCTTTGAGCATTCCCTCATTTGTTTTTTCAATGAAATGGATATTTGAATTGTTGGAAGAGTGAAAAATTGAAGTCTTTCCATTAAAGTTTGAGGAATTTCTATCTTAATATAGGCCAAATCCTGATTGTATATATGTGTGGGAGATTATGATCTGACCTAATGAGTACTGATTCTAAATAAAATATGTATATTGGGAATCATTTATCTTTTTCACATGTGTATGGTCATGTGTATCAGTTGTTTGAAAAAGAAGATGAGTTCAAATCCATCTATTTAATATATATATATATATATATATATTGAATTTATATTTTTCATAAATTTTTAGTTTAGTAAAGAATGTTAATTAAGAGATTACATCCATGTAAACATAAATAACTTTATCATTTGATGTTGCTAGAAAGTATCAATTATTTTTAATTGATAATTCTCCTGAGGCTAAACAAGTTTTTTCCCAGTAACTTGCACACATGCACATACACACACACCAACATATATATAAATAATGATTATCTAAGGCCCTTTTCTCAAGCAATATAGTATTGCAATGAGAATAGTAAAAAGTAATTTGATTTCTAGTTGTTGAAAAATAAGAAGACCTATAAAGATAAAAATAATTAGTTTTTTGGCCTGTAATCAAATGCTAAAACTATATATTTTGTAGAAAAATAACTTTCTCAAACTATTTTAATTTTTTGTGTTAAAAACTAAAACTAAATTGAAATTACAAGAATGATTTTTACTTGCTATTAAATAATTATCACATGAAAAACATTAATAATTTTTAATGCTACTGAATGAAATACAGTAACAATTTATTATTTATGTAAAAAGCATTGCAGTTTTATTTAAATATCAAATATTAATGCATTATTATCAGTATATTCTTGTGAGTTTGCATTATTGATAGATAATACACACACACATTTAAGTATACTAAACCATTAATAAAGGTGAGATTCCACCTTTATTGTTAAAATGAAGTTGCCTTGACAATAGTTTGAAATTATTGATTATTAATGATATGGGTATTGTCTAAGTGTTAAGTGGCTTTTAATGATTACTTACAAACGAATTTAGCTTTGAACATTATTACATTTATTATTTAAGTAATACTTTGGGTACAATTTGAAAATTATAATTGGAAATTTGTAATATTATAATTAATTATTTATTAGCCTGCATTCAAAACAGGTTATATTTACCTGTTTAAAAAGGTTTATTTAAACTTCTTTGTATAAATAAGTTCAATCTCTGTGGTCAAGTTACAGTCTTTAGTATTTATATAAAATGTTGCATCATTAATAAAGATGGGATTTCACCTTTATTGTTAAAAAAAGGTTGTGTTGAAAACAGTTAGAAATTGTTGATTGTTAATAATATCGAGATTTTCTAAGTGTTGAGGGCTTTTAATGAAATATATATATATATATATATATATATATATATATATATATATATATATATATATATATATATATATATATAGTGGGTTCATCCATGTTAAAAAATTTAAATATTGATATACCAATGTTTTGACTTGATCGCACAAGTCATCTATTGGGTGATAAAAGATAAAAAGACAGTTGCAGAGGTGCTACAATCACTGATTAAAAAAAACATTAAAGTTCCACCAATAGCAAAAATGTTAAATTAAGAATGTTTTTTAAAAAAAATCTTAACCAATAGGAGGAAATTTGCATGTATCATCTCACTAATTGATACAATCTGGCCTTTTAAGTATCTCAATGGCTTCTCTAATTTTGCACTGGCAGAGACTTCTCTAATTTTGCACTGGCAGAGATTATCACATCTGGATATGATTCTGGTACTAGAAAAAACAATTTTATGACCTGAATCTATAGTGTGGAGTGAGAGTGCTGCTGCTGATGAGTGTTATTTAACTGCATTAGCATGGTCATCTCTCCTGAGTTAGGAGAGATGAGCACACTGAAACAGAACTCATTAATTAATCTGGATCATATTCTCCCACACACACATATAATCAGTACTAAGTTTGTATTAAGATAGCAAATCTACTTACTTTAATGGACAGGCTTCAATGAACATCACTTTCCAATTCTTCACTACCCATATCACTGAAAATCAGGTGATGGAATGCTCAAAACTCTTCATGATGCCAATATTATAGTCATACCCATGTTGACATTAAATAAATCTGACCCTCATATGTAGGATGTTAATAGGTCTATTTAAATATACAAAAGAGGGATGAGAAGAATGCAGGCTGAATATGTAACTTAGAAATATAAGCATAGTGTATATACTTAGCGTAGATGTAATTAAAGGGGATTTGAACCCAGGCTTTCAAGCTCCTTACAGTAATTCACCATCTCCAATGTAACTGATACACTTGATTATATACCTGTGAAAAAAATGATGTGAATATACGTCTTTCATACTGAACCTGCACTCATTGGTTTGTCTTGATTATAATCTCCTACACACACATATATAATCAGTGCTCAGTTTATATTAAGATAGCAAATCTATACACTTTAATGTATAAGCTTCAGTTATATTCATTCTCCAACTCTTCAGCCATTCATATCACTGAAAATCAGATGACGGAATGCTCAAAACCTGCCCATTAAAACTAATCACTGATTATATATATATATTGTAACAGTATATATATATACATGTGTTGTGCAGGTGCGTGTGTATATATGAGTTAATAGTTTACTTGTTTTTATTTATTAAATAAATATATAAAATTAAAAAAAAAATATCAGAATCAATGCTTGAAAATATAAAAACTAAAATACAGGGAAATTTAAAGATAAGTTGGAAACTAATAATTACAACTTGTCTTTCTTTTATACAATATTATCTGATAAAAATATTCTTTAAAAGGAATAAAAAAGTGTTTTTAATTTAAAAACTAAAAGGTTTGTGATTAATTAAAATAGTATGTACAAAAATAATCAGGTTTGTGGTGGGGGGGGGGGGGGGGGGGGGGGGGGGAATCAGGTTGGGGATTAAAATTCCAGACTGATTAGTTGAACAATTTCTAATCTCTGTAATTAAAATTCGAAACAGAAATAAAGAAATGTAAATTATAATTAAATTTTTGGAGATAAAATGTGTTGAAGCTAGAGCAGGGAGGTGGAGTCAGAATAATATTAAAGGCATCCATTCTCTATTATTTTAGAGAAAGTTGAAATAGAATTTTGAATTCAGTGGTTAAGTTTTGAGTTAAGCCAGAGTTGTTAAGTTTGAATTAAGTTCATTTCAAGCCAGATTAAAAAAAATGATTGGCTAGAACTGAATGTTTGTTCGGTCATTTTTTTCTGCTATTCTCCCATGTGCCATTTAGCAAAATGCTGTAACATATTACTCTGACTCGTCTTCTGCCAAAGTTTCAACCCGCACTACTAAATTAAGTAAAAATTAAGTAAACCAAGCCACCTGAACAAGGGACCACAAGAAGCTATCTTTCAGTTAGAAATACCAACACCAGGACCAAGAAACTAACTGGATCTGAGGACAAAAAGGAGTGATCACCCAACTACAAACTACAACCCAACTACAAAAGAAATCCAGGAACTATGATACCTACTATGGAAATTAAAGACTAATAGAATTGCTACCAAGACAATGTTGAAATGACAAATAAAGTCCAAAAGCAGCACTATAAATTCTAGGTAAATATTAATATCAGGATAACAACTTTTAAATCTTACTCGTTAAAATAAGCCTGCAAAATTTATTAAATATATAATATTTCTTATGTGTTTACATTTTAATTATATCTTATTCTTGCTTTTATAATTATTATCATAGTATTTTTTTTGTTTTTTTTTTAAAAATAAATTTTGTTTAAAATTGTTAATGTCATTTTGTCAATCTTTTCCCCCATCTCTCTCCATTCACAATCAAATGTGCAGCCTGTCTCATGTAAAGAACTAGCCATGGGTCAAGAACTTGAAACATGTTATTGACATCTCATGGGTTCCAAACTCAGTATTGGATGGTGCCCTGGATTTTAAACCTGTTATAAATTCCATATGGGATGTTTCATGTTTCAGGCAGCCGGAGAGCTACTTCGGTCTGGAGAAATGACTGTCGGTTTAATATTTTATTAAATCGCAGTCTGACTGGGCATATGATTGATATGTAAGTATTAATTCTATTTACTCTCCTGCTTGAGTAATGAGTTTTTAAAAAGATATTTTGCAAAATAATATGATTTCATAAAATTAAAATAAATAATTAGAAAGTTTTTAAAATTTCAAGTTCGAGTTGTAAAAGTTAAAAAAAGTCTTAAAAGGTGTAATTAAGCAGTTTTAATTCCTGTTACAAATGTCATCCAATGTGAGAGCATGAACATCCATTCATAAAAATAAAAAAAAAAATGTAATAAAAAAATTTATTAAAAAAAATTCGGCTCACATAAATAAAACTGTATAATTAAATTGAAATAATTTATGAGAGATGAAAGAGAATAAATGGCACTGATAATAATTCTATGTTATAAAAGAAAGATAAGTGAATTTAGTTAATGAAATAATATAGTTGTATAAATGAAATAATATAGTTGGTATAAAAAAAGAAAAGAAAAAAATAGATATACATTATAGATATAGGAAGATAGGTGTGGGTAGGCATTGATTGGCATTAGAATAGAAATTGGCATGCAAGTGGTATTAGGAGGAATGTAGTGGGAGAAAAGTTCACCGAACACTCATGTTTGATTATAAATTAAATAAAATAGAAATTAGTAAACTTATGAGTGTGAATAAAATATAGTATTAAAGATAAATAATATAAAAAAGTAAAGTTTAAAATTATAAATATGACAAGAAATAAAGCCAGAATGGAGACTCAAGGTAAAAAAATAGAAAATGTTCCCAGTGAGGAACAAAATAAAAACGAAACTAGTGAAATAGAAAAGGTCCCCAGTGAAGAAAAAATGGAAACTCAAGCGGAAAAAGTAGAGAATGTTTCTAGTGAGGAACAAAAAGATAAAAATGAAAAAAAAGTTGAGCAAAAAGAAAAGAATAGGGAAATTATAGCTTTATTAACTTGCATGTTTGAAAAACAAAAAGAAACAGCCGAAGAATATAAAAAAAATAGCCGAAGAGCTTAAAAGCCAAAATAATGAAATGAAGAGTAAATTGGAAGGGCAAGCTGAAATGCTTGAAAAGTTAAAAGACCAGATCGAAATGGGGCATAATAAAATAAAAGAAGAAATTAAGAAAGAAATAGAAGAGATTAAAACATAAATAGAAAATCAAATAGAGACCACTTACCAAGTAATAGAAAAAAATAAGATAGAAGATAGAAAAGTAATTGAAGAGATAAAAATCGAAATGATGGAATTAGCTTGGAAAGTAAATCAAAAGAATAGTAAAAATAGTTCACAAATGGAAATAAAATAGTATGACCAGTTGAGGGCAAACACGCACATTATAAACAATCTGACAATCATGAACCAGTTTTTGAAAATACAGATATTTTCTGGACATCAAGGTGAAGCTCCTATGGAGCATTTGAATAGTTTGGAGTGTTATTTCACTCTGAATCAATTAAGTGAGGAAGCTATGATTGCAATAGCATGTAGCCATTTACAAGGGGGGTCTCAATCTTGATGGGATTCTTTATATAAAAAAACCCGTCACTTTTGCCAAATATAAAATTGCTCTATTAGCTAGTTATTGGAGCAAAGATTATCAGGAAAATCTTCGTCACCAGATGTCACAAGATAAATAGCGACCTGATGAACCATTTGTTTCTTTTTTTAGAAGGCAAGTGGCGAAATTACGCTCTTTAACAGCAGACCCACTATCCGGACAAAAAATTGTCAGGATAGTCCACCATAGTTTTCCTCATAATGTTGAGAAAATGATCATAGGAACTGAGAGGAAAACAGTGGACCAAATGACAAAATTGTTGAGCACTTTTGGCAGTTCTAGACCAACTTTTGATATGAGAAATAGGGGATTCAAACCCCAACTAAGAGAACTGGCTGTAAACACTGTAAGATATAGACATAAGTCGAATTTGGGGAGTCCCCAAAGGAGACATTATTCTAATAGTCCCAAGAGAACAAGAATCTTTCAAAGAACTGGCAGTGATCCTGACATTTTCCATACTAGATTTAAGGAAAGGCACAGGGGTGATTCTCAATCCCCCAACATGAGTGGCTATATGCAGAAAGAATAATAATAAAGAACTGCCAGACAAAAATATGTAATCTGATGGATTCTCTGGCTTGACCTAGTTATTAATGACCATGGACTTGGAATAATGGAAAATGTTTAACAAAGTTTCATGAAGTAAAAATAACATGATAAAAAAATAATAATAATAACCTATATTTTTTTAAAAAACAAAAAATAATGTAAAAACGAGTATCAAAGTTTGTTTTAATAATGAAAAATGATTAAAGCTAGTCTTAGTAGAATAAAATAACAATCTTAAAAGTTTTAAAGATGTCAAAACCCTCGATTATGTCTTAGCGATTATTGAGATATTCCAGCTCATAAGTCTAGAACATAGCAGAGTGTGACACAAACAAAATAAATGTCTAAAATCAAAATAAACAAGCAAAATAAAAAGGTCCTTTTAAAATAAAATTAAAAAAAAGGAAGGAGAATAATAAAATATAAATCTTTAAAAATAAAAAATGAAATAAATGTATGATAAAAGTACTAATGAAAATAAATCATTAACAAATCAACTCAAATAAAAAAATGAGTTAAATTAAGATTGAGGTGTGTGTGCGAGTATTTGGGCAAATATATAAATTTCAGCCCCAATTTTTGGTTAGATTAAGCCTTTTCTTGCGATGACTAATAAATAATACTGATGATGATGCACCAGTAGAAAAGTCCTGGCATATGATAAAAAATATATATATATAAATCTAGAAGAAAAATGCCCAGTAACCAAATAAAATAAAAAATTTTGTGAAGCGAATGTGCAGTAGAAGTAACCATGCCATTCACAATCTTAAAGTCCCTTTACATGATCCGTTGTGCACAACAATTACCTATGCTGTAGTCACGACTTCCACAAGAAATTAAAAGTTGGTTTAAATCAGCACAAAATCGATCTGTGTGTTGAATTGCCTAATACTTTGCTGCCTGCTTCTCTTAATATTACATTTATTACTTAATGATGAAAATAAAAACTAAAAATGCACTCTAGAAAAATAAAGTTATTAAAAATAAGAAGTTAAAGTTGTCAATACTTAGGAAAAGTGATCAATGCACTTAAAATTCTCAATTGGGAGGGGTGTGATGTAACAGTATGTATATACACATGTCACGCAGGTGTGTGTGTATATACGAGTTACATAGTTCACTTGTTTTTATTTATTAAAAAAATATATAAAATTTAAAAAATATATATCAGAATCAATACTTGAAAATATAAAAATTAAAATACAGGAAAATTTAGAGATAAGTTCGAAACTAATAATTACAACTTGTCTTTCTTTTATACAATATTATCTGATAAAAATATTCTTTAAGGAAAAAAAAGTGTTTTTAATTTAAAAAATAAAAGGTTTGTGATTAATTAAAATAGTATGTACAAAAATAATCAGTTGGGGATTAAAATTCCAGACTGATTAGTTGAACAATTTCTAATTTCTGTAATTAAAATTCGAAACAGAAATAAAGAAATGTAAATTATAATTAAATTTTTGGAGATAAAATGTGTTGAAGCTAGAGCAGGGAGGTGGGATCAGAATAATATAAAAGGCACAGATTCTCTATTGTTTTAGAAAGGGTTGAGATAGAGTTTTGAATTTGGTGGTTAAGTTTTGAGTTCAGCCAGAGTTGTTAAGCTTGAATTAAGTTCATTTCAAACCAGATTAAAAAAAAATGATTGGCTAGAACTTAACATTGTGTTCGGTCATTTTTCTCCACTATTCTCCCATGTGCCATTTAGCAAAATGCCATAACATATTACTCTGATTCACCTTCTGCCAAAGTTTCAACTCGCCCTATTAAATTAAGTAAAAATTAGGTAAACCAAGCCACCTGAACAAGGGACCACAAGAAGCTATCTTTCAGTTAGAAATACCAATGCCAGGACCAAGAAACTAACCGGATCCGAGGACAAAAAGGGGTGATCACCCAACTACAAACTACAACCCAACTACAAAAGAAATCCAGGAACTATGATACCTACTATGGAAATTAAAGACTAATTGAATCGCTACCAAAACAATGTTGAAGTGACAAATAAAGTCCAAAACCAGTGCTATAAATCCTAGGTAAATATTAATATCAGGATAAAATCTTTTAAATCTCACTCATTAAAATAAGCATGCAAAATTTATTAAATATGTAATATTTCTTATGTGTTTACATTTTAATTATATCTTATTCTTGCATTTATAATTATTATCATTGTTTTATTTTTTTTTAAATAAATTTTGTTTAAAATTGTTAATGTTGTTTTTTCTATCTTTCTCTTCATTCACAATCAAATGTGCAGCCCATCTCATGTGAAGAACTAGCCATGGGTCAAGCACTTGAAATGTGTTTTTGACATCTCATGAGTTCCAATCTCAGTATTGGATGGCACCCTGGGTTTTAAACCCATTATAAATTCCCCATGGGATGTTTCACCTTTCACGCAGCCAGAGAGCTATTTCAGTCTGGAGAAATGACTGTCAGTTTATTTTATTAAATTGCAGTCTGACCGGGGGTATGATTGATATGTAAGTATTAATCCTATTTACTCTCCTGCTTGAGTAATGAGTTTTTAAAAAGATATTTTGCCAAATAATATGATTTCATAAAATTAAAATAAATAATTAGAAAGTTTTTAAAATTACAAGTTCGAGTTGTAAAAGTTAAAAAAAGTCTTAAAAGGTGTAATTAAGCAGTTTTAATTCTCATTATATATATATATATATATATATATGTGTGTGTGTGTGTGTGTGTGTGTGTGGGAATTGGATGATTCAAACCAAATGATGAATGCTGGTTCAACATGAAATACATATATTGGAGATCATTTATCTTTTTTACATGTATGTGGACATGTGCATTTATATTGGATAGAGTGAATGACTAAGAGAGTTTGAAAGTTTGTGTTCAAATCTCCTTTAATTACATCTAGTTGAATATATAAATTATACTTGTATTTCAGTATTACAGATTCAGCCTGAATTCTGTGGGTATGAATATATAATATTGGCATCATCAAGGATTTTGAGCATTCCATCATCAGATTTTTATGATATAGATAGCTAAAGTATTGAAGAGTGGAAAGGACTGGTACATGTCAGTACAAGTCTGTATATTTGCTATATTAATATAAATTGTGCTTATATTACATATGTATGTGTGGGAGATGATGATGTGGACCAACTGAAAAGTGCTGATTCAGCATGAAATACATATATTGGAGATCATTTATGTATTTTACATGTATGTGATCATGTGTATCAGTTATATTGGACAGAATGGAGACTGTAAGGAGCTCAAATGTCTGGGTTCAATTCCTCTTTTACCACATCTTGGTATAATATATACTCTATACTTGTATTTCAATATTATATATTCAGCCTGCAATCTGTCCATCCCTCTTTTGTATATTTAAATGGACATGTTAGGTTTCTACATATGAGGGATCAGATTGACTAAAGGTCAACATTAGTATGTGTATAAAATAGGCATCAGGAAGGGATATAAGCATTCCATCATCAGATTTTCAGTGACATGAATGACTGAAGAGATGGAGAGTGGAGAGGATTTAAGCCTGTCCATTAAAGTGTGTAGATTTTCTATCTTAATATAAACTGAGCACTGATTACATATATGTGTGTAAAATGATGATCTGGATCAATGGATGAGTGCTTGTTTAGCATGAAATACATATTGAAGTGGTCATATATATATATATATATATTTTGCTATTAAGTTAAAAATATTAAGGCATTTAAAAAATATGTTTAAAAAATGTAATTTTATTATTAAAACATAAATTTTATTATAAAATTTAATTATGAGTTGGGATGTGTGAAAAAAATGGGAATTCAAAACAGCCAAGAAAGTTTAACTTTCAAATTATTTAAAATACCAATTTATATTAAAAGAATGTAGGTACCAGTCTAATTTTAGAGTTTATATTTAGTGTAGCATTGTCTTTACAGTAAAAGGTGAGAAAAGTGTAATTACTGGGGAATTTGATAAAAAATCAAAGACATTCAGAATATAATTAAGGAATGCAATTAGTAAAATTTCAAAATTAAATTGCATTAAGATTATAATCAGTAAAATTCTTTTAGATAATAAAGAAAATAATTTTGCTTAAGTTTAAATTAATTAATTAATGTGGAATGATCCGGATGGCTTTGTTTTTGAGATATATATATATAGAGCAAAAAGAAAAAAAACAATTATTATTATTGTAAACTACTAGAAAAGTATTTGTATACTTCTTGTCGAGTTTAGTTATAGTAAACTTTTGAAAGTTATTGAAAAGTTTTAAGCTGATAATTTACATCATGATATGAGTGAGTAGATTGCTACAATTTCTCTGGCCATTGCCAGTGAAGCTGAGTATGGGGTTTCCCTGGTCTTATAGAATGCTAGGCTGATCAAGTCCTTGACTACATTTGTCCATCCAAATTTCTAATATACTATGCCATCACTGTCAAAAGGAAGCCACTAGTATGTAATGTTACTGGCAAATAATTAAAGCCTTTTTATTATTTTCTTTCTTTGCATTAAATAATTATATATTAATCATTTTATAAAAATGTTTGTTATCATATTATTTAGATATCATATTGAATTATTTAAATATTTTTTTAAAACACACTTAATAAATTGTATCTAGTAAGGAAGATCGACTATTGCAATATATTCATCTTTCTTAAATTTTACTAGACTTATTGTTTAGGAATTAGATGAGGTAAATTTAATAAAATATTTTAATGATTAAAATATTTGACATTATTTAAAGAAAAGTCCAGTAATTAAATAACAAGATATTTAAAACCCCCCTCTGATTGTAATTTGTTTTTTTATTATTTGGGATTTTAAACTTGTCTGTTTAAAATCGTTTTTTTTTTTTCAAAATATCATTTAGCCATTAAGGAAATTATAATGGTTTATATATAACTTTGTTAAAATTAAAATTAAGATCAAGTGTTAAAAAAAAACTTTATTTTTCTGTTTTAGGAAGGAACAATTATACATGTATACTGCATGCAGGTGATTTATAAACAACCTGCAGTTTTAAAATAAAATTTAATGTTCGAAGTTAAAAGTTAAAACTTGTTTTTTTTTTTTAAACACACACACACACACACACATAGATAAGTGGTTTCCAATTCTGTGAAACTTATGTTACAAATAATGAAATATATGATACAATAGTTTAATTCTTTAAAACTTTCATCATAATTTAATAAATTATCAACATAGGTTATCTTATCGATATTTCCATCTATATATAAGACCTATGGAGTGGATCTCAAATTAAGCAGGAAGTAATCTCATAATTTTTTTTAATATATAATCAACTGCATAGGCCTTGATTTAGCCTCATATAATAGATATTCACATATTATAAACTTATGGCATGACCATTCACATTTTATTTTATATCTTTAATTTTAAGGGCAATTATTTACTATTTTACATTTATATAGCATTACTGGGCTGTCTAATTTCATGATTAATTTATTGCATTTCTTTAGCTGGTATATATCCCTGCTTCAGAAGATTTAATTTGATGGGTTCCATTTGTCTAAGTTCCATTCAAATGCGGAAACACTCCTTTTCTTTTTCAGACCCAGGGGTTCTTGTTCTTGTTTTGTTACCAATGCAGTGGATCATCCCTGCCTATTAATGAGAATTAGAGTTATATGAAGATGCTCATTCCTTCATTCCATGACCTATTCAACTTCACCAAAGCAAATATATTCCCATCATTGCCTTATTATAAGACTTGTAAATGACATTATGGAGGTGATCAGATTCCAGCCTACATCGTTATTTGTTTATTACTTTAGCAACTCAGCATTGCTTTCCTTATCCCCTTTGTATGCTAAAACTTAATATTTCAGCATTTATTGGTCATGATCATGAGAATTATGCATTTATCTATTTAACTATATTTTTCAAGAGTTAATTAAACTTGCCTTAAGTTATTTATTATTATGCCAAAATTTCTTATATGTCTGTTATATTATTTTATATATATATATATATATATATATATATATATATATATATATATATATATATATATATATATATATATATATCATATTATTATTACTATTTGTGGGATATATTCCATTGAGACCGATTGTAAGTGCAGTTGGTTCACCTACACAGACACTAGCTCGTTTTTTGACTTCTTTTTTACAGCCACATTTAACAACGATGTCATAATATGTTAAAGATGCTAATCATTTTCTTGAACTTATCCGGGATATTAAATTGACAAAGAATGATATTTTGGTAAGTTTTGATGTTGTTTCACTTTTTACTAGTGTACCTGTAAATGAAGCGATTCAAGTTTTAAAAAATATTCAGTTGCCTAATTTTGCTGTGGTTTTGATTGAACACTGCTTATCGAATACATTTTTTGTTTTTGATGGGCAGATGTATAAACAAACATCAGGTCTAGCTACGGGTTCACCAATTTCTCCAGCCTTAGCTTCTATTTTTATGGAGGATATGGAAAATAAAATTTTGACTTTAGCAGTTAAAAAATCATCTATATGGCTGAGGTATGTTGATGATATCTTTGTTATTTGGCCTCATGGTAAGCATGCTCTTGATGACTTTTTTAATTTTTTAAACTCTTTTCACAACAATATTAAATTTACCATGGAAATAGAAAATAATAATCAATTACATTTTTTAGATGTTTTGATTGAAAGAAGGGAAGATGGTTCTTTATCCCATGATATATATAAAAAACCAACACACACTGGGAGATATCTGCATTTTTCCTCTCATCACCATCCTGCACAACTATTTTCAGTAGCAAAGACATTATTGGATAGAACAAAGAGACTTTCTGATGCTAGCCATTTTCACCAGGACCTTTTTGCTACTAATAAAATGCTTCTTCATAACAGTTTTAATTACAGCATTATTAATAGGGCTTATACATATCAAAAGAAAAAAGATTTTGATACATAAAAAATTAAGATAATTTTGCCATATATAAAAGGAGTAACTGATAGAATTGGTAACATTTTAAAAAATAATAATATTCACACAATTTACACTACTTATAAAAAAATTAGTGAAATATTTCCACTTCCTAAAGATAAAATTGCTTTGGAGTGTCATAGTGTATATGAAATTCCATGTAGGGTCTGTCCACATACATATATAGGACAGACTAATCATAGAATAAATATTAGAAAGGAAGAACACATTCTGACAGTGAGAGAAAAATCCAATTCATCAGCTATTTATTCTCATATAAAATTAACAAATCATGATATCAATTTTGAAAAAACAAATATTTTAGCAAAAATTGAACAATATGACCAGAGATTGCTAAGAGAAGCTATAGAGATTTTTAAAAGGCCCAAGAGCATAAATGAAAGGTGTGAATTAAAGAAGATTAACAACATTTGAAAGAAGATATTGGAAGAGAAAATAAAATTTAAAACTTCTCAACCAATAGAATTTAAATATGAGGAAAAAGAAAACGATAAAAACGATTTTAAATCTCACATGCATTCTTATGATTTGAGAAAGAGGACACTCTGAGGAAGGTACTTGATATTGTACTGAACCATCAGCATTTAGCTTTTTCACTGCACAGAATATTCCACAAATAGTAATAATAATATGACATCTTTTATCTGTGAAAATATTAGAATTAACATATATATATATATATTGTAACGGGCACATACGACGTAACATTATTTTTTTTATTAGTAAACATGAAAAAAATAAAAGTTCGCAAATAAAACTTCTTTATTAAGAATTAAAAATTGAAAATTAAAATTCTATACTAAACTCATATATATATAAAATCGCATAGATGAAAAAAATTATTAAAAAAAAAAAGAAACTTTATTAAAAATAGAAAAAGTATTTTAAAAGCAAAAACTTAAAAAGATTTAAAGATAAAAATATTTGTAAGTTTGTACAAAACAAATTAATTAATGTTATTGAAAAAATGGAAATGATTATTTTAATTAGTCCAAGTGAACTAGCCCTTGGGCATTTAAATGTATAAGCAACTGTCAGATAGGAAAACATTAGAAACTAATGGCCAATGAAAGAGATCCATTGAGGAATCGAACCTCAATGGAAGGATCATCATCATCGATGATGTAATGTCCATTGGATCCTAAGTTACATATAAAAGAAAAAGTTTGATAATAAAATGGTTAGTGTGTGAAGAAAATTTAAAAGAGGATGAAGATGTGTTAAGTCGGAGAGTTGGAGGTGAAGGGATTGAAAGACGCACTTTCAATTCCTTCAGTTGTTATAAAAAAAAAGAAAATGAAACATCACTTTTCCTATATTGAGGACCCAGGATCATTGAGGGATTTTAACGCTGGATTTCAAACGGCAAGCAATGGATAACTAATGAACATTTCTAAAACTGTAAGCATGTTATGAACTTAAATGAATATTAATTTGAAAACACTAAGAACTTTAAAATATAAATTTTCCCAGTATTTTAAAAAATAGAAATAGAATCCTATCTGACCAAACTAAATTCCTTATTAATTCTTTTTATTGATGTATTTTTTTTTTAATCATTTCCATTTATTTATTTATTTATTTTTTGGTTCTTTTAAGTTTTATTTATGAGTTTGGTTTTTCGCTAATTTAATATGATATAAATGTTAAACTTAAATCGGGCGTGAATGGCTATATAGATTTGTAAAGTTTTATTAGGGGAGTTTAATCTTAGGTTATTTGTTTCATAGTTGAATTAGGTCAATGGATTGGATATATTGGTGTAATTAGTAGATGTAGTATGAGATTTGCTATGGGCAGAATCGCTTTATATGCCACACACTTCCTTTTTGCCTATGAATGTGATTGTAAGTCAGCAAAATGACCGCAGTCCTTTCCTATGGAGTTTTTTTTATTGCACTTCTTGTCAGATAGATGTAGTATTCCTATCTGACGAGAGGCAATTTCTTCTCTTAACCTTTTGTGCTGCCGTATTCGTGTTACATTGAATGCATCGATATATCAAATGGATTGACGTTGGTTTGATTGTGAACTTTTGGCCTAAGGTTAAATAAGGATAGACTATTTTCTTTTCAACTGCAAATCTATGTAGTCTATTTATACTTGACACTCTAAATAAAAATGCATTAAATTTAAGTTGGGTATGGATGTTGCATAGATTTGTTATCAGTTACTTATGTTTGTGGTTTTTATATTCAATTGGAATATATAAGTCATCGATGTCAATGCGACATCTTATGATGAATGCTATTGGGTTTCTTGTATTCCCTCTGCAATTGACGTTATCAATGACTTTGTATTTTGGTCAGTGATGTTTAATTTGAAATGTTTTTAACCGTGTAATCTATGTAACTGATCTATACTCAACATTATAAAACAAACTTTTATAAACCCATCTGTGCGAACTTATAAAAATTAAAATCTAAAATAAAATTTAAAAATGTAGTTAAATGCTAAAGTGAATATACTAAAATAGTAATGCTAAATTTTATATATATATATATATATATGTGCGTAAATAAATGTTTGTGTGTATAATTACTGGCAGTGGCTTATTTTATTTTTTTTATATATTCTTAGTTAAGAATTTATTATAAAATATATATCTCTGCTATTCCACTGAGCTAGCGACAATGGGATAATGACCGGAATCAAAATATATAAAATAAAAAAAACAATTTTTTTTTGATTTGCGTATCTGTCTACTTTATAAATTTTCTAGGTTCAAATGCCTAGTGGCGACCTGTAGTGTAGTTATATTAAGTAGCACTTTTTTGGATCGTTACAATATATATATATGAAACTTTTACAATTAATGTAATTCCATTATCTTATAAGTGTAGCAACCAAATTATTAGTGGTAGTCATTTCTTTATTTATTTGTAACTTTCTTACTAATAAAGTGTTTGTATTTTATATATACATTACATTGGGGGTCTTGATTGCCACAATGAAGTCATATAGTTAATAATTTAGTTTTATGGGTCTCTTACCTCTTCCTGATCACTGAGCCTAAAAAAAATTAAGTAGTATGTAGGTTGAGTCACCTGGTGATGATTTAAGTCGCCTGATGGTGATTTATGTGGTTGTCAGCTCATCCTCACCATTACAATATATTGGATATCATTTATCATTTTCAGACATATGTGATCATGTATATCAGTTATATAAGATAGAATGAATGACTATAAAAAGCATAAATGTTTGTGTTCAAATCCCTTTTAATTACACCTAGGGTAAGTATATACACTATACTTGTATTTCAATATTACAGATTTAGCCTGCATTCTGCCCATTCCATGTCTGTAAATTTAAGTGGTCATTTTAGAGTCCTACATATGAGGGATCAGATTAACTCAAGGTTAACATATGTATGACTGTAATATAGACATAATGAAGGGCTATTAACATTCTATTATCGTATCTTCAGTGATATGGATAGCTGAAGAGCTGGAAAGTCAAGAAGATTGAAGTCTGTCCAATAAAGTGCATACACTTGCTATCTTAATAAAAACCAAGCATCAAGTGATGAGTGCTGATATAGCATGAAATATATTGTGTCACTACAAAATGTCATTATGTCCACAAAATCCCGATTATCAATATTATGGTAACTGGTATGAGGGGACCACTAACATATAACCTTGCACTAAATCAAGAAGATCCTTCAACAATCATGGTGTTAATGGGAGTCCTATAACAATTTCAAGGCTTAATCTAATGTGGATTCTAATAATTATAATTTATGTTCTCAGAGGACACAATAGCTGTTAATTCTGTAATTAAGTTAATAACAAAGACACTTAAATATGGCTTTAATAATATTTATTATACTATGTTTCATTACTAACTCTATTTTCAATTCTGCCTTCATAGCACTCCAAACTGACTCGATCTATTTTTAAAACAGAATATGAGCATAAATTTTAACTCCATCATTATCATTTTAATAATGGTCCAATATTTAACATTTTATACCTATTGCTGAAGGAAATGCACCACCACAAATAATATGAATGACAATGGCTCAAATTTATTATGGTGACTCTGTGCAAATAGGAGAAAACTTTAAGACAAGATACTATTAGAGTGAGCTGTACTGCACTCCACTCCAACCCTCTATGTTCACATGTTAAATAATTTTATTCCTATCATTAATAGATGGCTTAAGTTTCCAGTTGTTTGCTTATGACTCTCAACTTTTACTTTTGTGTACTACTGATTTTGGCATAAGTTTCCAGGTGTTTGCTTAAAAGATAAATTTTTAACTGATCATTATCCCCCATCACCTCTCTGCCTTTCAAGACTGAGAGGCAACATTTTGGGAATCTAACCTATACAAACATTTGAGTACAATAAAAATGAATTAAAAATATACATAAATAAATGAATAAAAGTAAGTAATATAACACCACACCCTCCATTTTTTCAATGTCATCAAAATGATATGATAAACCCTTATTAAAAATCTGACACTCTTTTGTTGAAACTTTTAATGTACAGTAGACTCAATTGATTAAGTCTAAGTTGCTATCATGCTAATTAGAATAAAAATTCACTTAAGCAACAGTTTATATTTACCCTGATTGATCAGTGGTTTAAACTTTCATCAAGATGGTACTGTTCATGGGTGATCTTAGCTCATAACTGGTAGTATAAATATTTTTTATTTTTCTGGCTCCTGAACACATTCTCGGCTAGCTAGCTGGCTTCATCCTAATTGTAATACTCTTAGACACCTCCAGATATGACTGGGAGATGGTTTTCCCTGGGAGGGAAGTCCTTGATGTCCTTTAGCTGAAGAATATTTTCATAGTAATGTATATTACACTTTTAATGAAAAAGTCCTTAATAATCTAAACAAAAGAAGAACACAATTTATATGTTTTTCTGTGAACAGAATTTACAATTTTTGATTTATTTTTAGCTACATTTTGTCATTTACATATTCCATATTTTTTATTCCTGTAGAATTTTTAATTAACAAAAAAGTTCTTGATCAATTTGTGCAATATACAACTGATAGACTTTAACAATATTTGAAATTACAAATATATTTTGTATTTTGAGTTTCAACAATAGAGCTAATTGCAAATTTCTTTAATATTTCCCCAACCCATGTTTTTCCAAGAATCAAAAAAAAAACTTTTAAGAAAAATAACATATGTCTCAAGTTACTATTTTATCTTGAGTTATAATTAATTTTAATAAATTAAAAAAAAATCTATCAAAAAAATTCTGTTATCTTTGAGATAAAAAAACTAACTGATTTAATAAAGATAATATATTATTTTAGATTCTTATTATAAACTATGGATGATTTTATTAAATTATATATATATGAGATTGGAAAAAATACCATCTGAACATATATTGGAGATCATTTATCTTTTTCATATATGTGTGATTATGTGCATTGGTTATATTGGATAGAGTGGATGACTGTAGTGAGATTAAAGTTCTGGTCATATCTCCTTTAATTACATCTAGGTTAAGTATATACAAAAAACTTGTATTTCAGTATTTTATATTTAAACTAATTCATTATTGCAGGACATTAAAATGAGATGCTGTCTCTTCCTTGGATTTATCATTTGAATCTTTATAGATATTAGATGATTTTAACATTTGATTGTTTAATACAATAATATTCCACCACAGGACATTAAACATAAGATACTTTCTTTTCCTGGAATTTATTTTTTGAACATGTACTAATAGTAAGTTGATTTAAAGATCTTGGAAATTTAACAAAGTCACACACCATTTTTAGCATTGTCAGTGAATGTTGAATTATTTAAAAATAAGCTCCAAATATGGGTGACTCCTTATTTTAAAAATATTTATTGATTGGGAGTGCTGACTTTATAACACATGCAACATTTAGTTTGATTCCATCCAAATTACATATATAGAAACATTGTTATTTAATCTTTCTTTCTCTCTCTCTCTGTCTCTCTCTTATATATATATATTGTGAGCTTTTATTGAGGTCCTTGTATTAAATAATCCAAAATTTTAAATGGTGATATATTTAGCATTAAAATCTTAAGAAAGTGGCCTTAAAATAAAGACTGTTTTGGATGCACTAGGTAATCTGCTTGAGGGGAGGAGATTTCAAACCCAGTGTAGGTTTGAATCTAGGGATAAAATAACAATTTAAAAATATTGTTATTAATTGGGAGATAAATATATTGCTATTTTATTATTGTTGAATAATAATTGAAATAAATTAGTAAATAAATTAAATTTGTAAATCCTGTAAAATGAATCGTTACAGTTAATTCTTAAGCATATTTTTTTTGTAGTGAATCCAGATCTGCCTTGCATATTATGAGTAGTTGTTTAAAATAAAGGTAGAGGGGGTAATATTAATATATTCACACTAAGGTTATTGGTTTATTTAGCACCACAATGCATTGTAATAAAAGATATATATTATTTAACAAAGTTGTAGGGGGGTGATTAAGAAAAAGAGAACTAAACAACAACAGACTTCAACTCTAATCTTCTAAAATAAGGAGGAAAAAAAAGCTAAAAATCAGAAAAATTTGGAATTTAATTGAGTAAGGATTATAATATATTGTTATCTAAAATAATGGAATAGAAATCTTCAAACCTTGCTATCATTTTAAACACCATTTCCCATTGATTGATGGTTCTTAAAAGTTATACTGAAAAGGAAATGGAAATCCTGTGCATCATAACTTACTCCCATAAATATTGCTTCAAACCCAGAAAAATTCAAGAAAAAGTAAGCTTTTGCTTTTATTTTGTTCATATTTTTAAAATCTCTTCTTTAAAAATGATGCACAAATTATTTACGTTAAAATAAAGAACTGATAATGTTTGTTTGTATTTTGCACCACTCTTATTATCCAGCAGAACAATATTGTGCTTGTAAATTAAAATCTCAAGAAAAAAATAATTCAAGATAATTTTGAAGAAAAGTATTATGATATATATAGTAAATAAATCAAAAAGTCATGTTTGAAATCATCTAAAGTTTAATAAAGTAAAAAGAAAATGTATAAATTTATTGTTTATTCTTATTAAGAAATAAAAACTCATCTGGAAATTTTGTTTTTTAGCACGAATGTGTGTCATGATAGAAATGAACAATTACAGATTAATTCAAAATGCTAAGGATATCGTATTTGTAATTGGATAAATTCATCTTAGTACTGTTAAACAGTTATTACCTTACCAATGGAAATGTAATTAGATAAATATTTACTTTTAAAATTTTAACTGTGCAAAATGTATAAATAAGATTAAAAAAAAATCTGATAAATGTCCCAATTACTTAAAGTGTTACAAATATTACCGCAGAAGAAAGAATAAAATCAATAAATAATTTTAAAAAGTTTAATATGTTAATTTTAATAAAATTCTAAGTCATTTTCAAAGAAAATTATCTGGATTAAAATGAAAATAAACCAATTTTAGTTATACTCCACTTGAAACATTTACATCTTGTCTCACTATGTTAATATCGAATAAATCAATAAATGTATTTTAAAAGTTTGTTTTGAAGATTATAATAACCTATAAAGTTATTAAGGAAAATTATCTAGAGAAAAGTGGATAAACTGATTTTAATTATACTACACTTGAAACATTGGAAATTTAATTTCACTATATTAACATCGACAAATAAACCATTAAATAATTTTATTGCCTTTGGAAAAGTACTTAAATAATGTCTTATTTAGGATCAAATAGGATAATAATAAAGTATATATATGCATTATTTGGGAGTGTTTACTCATCATAATATCAGTTCTTATCATTT
Source organism: Epiperipatus broadwayi (assembly GCA_028023455.1). NCBI lineage: Eukaryota > Metazoa > Onychophora > Udeonychophora > Euonychophora > Peripatidae > Epiperipatus > Epiperipatus broadwayi. The sequence continues at coordinate 456,043 of JAQFVV010006621.1, read as the reverse complement.
TAACTCACAAAGATGAAATAATTCGAATGAATAGGATAAAATTTAATGGAAGAAAATGTTCTTTTATTTTTTTTTATTATTGCTATGTTAGTTTATAATACTTACATCATGTGTTATTTGGGAATTTTGTTTTTAAACATATGTGTTTTATTGTAGTATAAAATATATATTGAGTTAAAGAGAAAAAGATCTGTAAAATATATACCTCTATTACACTTATTTTTATTTTTCCAATTAAGGGAAAACATGATATTATATATATCGTTCATCTAGATAGAGAGGAAGAGAGATTTGTTTCTCATATTTTTTTTAAAACAGATTTTAATATTTTATTAAAGGTGAACAAACAGATATTTTGTCAAAGATATACTACAGACCAATTATTTTCTTATATAAAAGAAAAATCGATCTAAGCCCTTTTTCATTTCTTAATTTTGCATAGGAATGACCTTGTCCACTTATACGAATGCAGGTTGATCTTTATTGTTTACGTGCATTGTGTTCACTCTAACAAAGGTATAATTGTCATTTTAAAATAATTAATGATCATTTGACATATATTTTGGTTTGTCTATTAATACATTAACAGTTCTGCATTGTGAAATGGAATATGTATATTTCCACTTGTATTGTTGGTGTTATTTTGCCTTGCTATATAATATTGAGAATGATTTGTGATAGTTTTTTTTAGTTGATAAGTAAGTGCCACCTACTGTGGCATCAAATAAAATAATATTATTAATAATATTGAGCATGGGCTGATGGAGAATCACCCATTGCTAAATCCATGAGAGGATAGTAGGGTAGAGGCTGAGTAATAATTAATGCATGGTTAGCATAATTAATCCCAAAAGAGGATATCCATGGTTTGAACTCTATTCTCCTGTGATGAAAGTAAACTCATATGTGTATACTCATAGAGAGGTATGAGATATAGCCATATTATTATACAACTGACTTGTTGTTTTATAGAGCCTCCCTTTATTGTTAGATCCCTCATGATGATATAGAGTTAGTTTTTCCACTATGTATGGTGAAGTTTTGTATTTCAAAATCAAATATCAAGGATAAGATGATGTTAGATTAAGAAACAGTGATCTAGATATAGTGTTTGCCTAATTATAATAGTGTTTTATGATGTTGTAGGATCTTCATCAGTGTATAGATAGACCAAACCAAAAACCTACTTGTAATTGTAGAACTTATAGATGTAAGAGCAAAAGATGCATGTGGGCAGTGTGGATTTATCTTCATTAAGTAGTGATTTGCCAATGGATTGGTAAGATCAGTTAACTATTTAATGATTAGGTTGTGGACATAGATAACATTTTAGTGACATGTGTCTATTTGACTTTTGATGTCTGTTCCTACTCTAATACACCAAACCTAGTCATCTTAAATTTTAATCAGTTATTAATTGTGCAGAATGTGATAATTGTCCTTATCATATTATGATAAAAGAAATGGCTTTGGTGTAATGCACTACTTTATAACCTTTGAATTCTAAGTTTAAAATTTATGCATACCCTAAAGTCCTCAATACACTATTGTTTTTGTAATTTAAGTGCAAGTTTAGCTTAAATAAGGTCTCATTATTTTATTCTTTAAGATAGGCTAAACAGTAATAAGTGATACTCTGAATATCATTGTATAAGTTGGTCGTATTGATTAAGAATATGGTCGATGGGCTACCAAGTATTTTTCTATTCCTCAGTTTAGTTTGATGTATTGGTTTTATTTCATACAATGTCTCTGAATTGAAATTTGTAAATATTGTAAATAAAGTTTGTTGTGTTTAAAAATTTATTTAGTTGCCTGTATTCTTATTGCTAATCACCATATAGACATTATTGTTATTGCTAGCAACATATCAGAAGATTATATATTGAAATCATCATCAACCAATATAGTACATTTAACTATTGGTTAACCAAAATAATTTTGTTAAGCCTTATCACTTAAGAGTACATTTAATGCATCATCACATAATAATTAAATATTATTAACCTAGAGTACAGATTATTTTAAGCAATATATTAAAAGATAAACATAATATGGATTCAATTGATTTAGTTAAATTCACAGAGCTATCATTCACTGATCTTGATTACATGGTTTAGAATTATTTAAGAAAGGGAATTTGGTAAGTTATTATGTTTAGTTATTAAAAAGTTATTCCTATTTTTTAAATATTAAAGTTATAAGAGTTATTTAGTTCATAAAGTTTATATGTAACTGCTAAATATAGTTGTTAATTTGAGTTTATATTGAGAGCTGTTTTGTGCATTCTATTTGGGTAGTGGTAAAATCCCTCTCACTGACCCAAGTATATTTTAGAGAATGATCTTTGAGTGTTTGAACCCTGAGAAAAACTATAAATTTCAATGGTAGAATTTGAATTTGTAGTAACTTTTATAGATAGTTATTCATTATAGTTCGACTTAAGGGTAGATTACTTTCACTATTTTATGAAAGTCAACTAAACTTTAAGATGTAAATTACTTCTTTTGTCATAACATGCATAACTTGTTTTGACTTTATGATAAATACTCTGGTTGTGTCAAGCTTGAAATCCCTATTTTTATTTAGCTTATCTTTTTACCATTTAATACCATGTTGGTTTATAGTTTAAGATTTCAGTCTCCATCATTAACATTGTTCTTCAATTTCATCTTGATTGTTCTTGTATTTATTCATTCTCATTTGATATTAATTTATTATCATAATTGATTAATCATACATTAACTTTTATTCTTTTATCATCTTAACTATTCATTAACTTTTATTCTATCATCATCTTAATTATTCATTATTCTCATACATCTTCATTCTTTTCTCTTCATTATTAGACTCATTTCATTCCACTATTTAATTATTACTTCTTTCCATCATCCATTTACTTATCATTTTATTTATAAGTTTAATTTCATAATAATTCCAGAGATATAATTATTAGTTATTTAGTAGTTTGCTGATTATCCATTTTTAACTAATCACCTTTTGTTTGTGAGGATTTTAAAGCTGGTTTGACCAGATATTATTATCTTTATTAATCACCTTGTGATCTTCTTTAGATCTATAGTTTCATGCTAGTTTTATTCAATACAGGAATCATTTTGTTAGTTTAATCTTTTTGTTTCTTTATGTTTATAGTCTTGATAATGAGAGTATGATAGGTTACAAAGGGTGGATCTGGTGCCATGAAATGTGCATCCAGATTTATATATATGATTCCAGCATTAAAAGGGCAGATCATAAAGGTGGATTATAGTGCCAAACATGAGTTTAGATTAGTTGATGATCCGAAGAGGAGGTCACAATATATATATATATATATATATATATATATTGAAGAGATAAAATCTGTCATACATATTTTGCTTCTCTGTCTGGTGATATTAGTAACCTTAAACCAGAAGTTCAAACCAATCTGTTTACTCATTTAATTATCAGGGAGTGTAAGTGCACATATACATGTGATTCTTCTTTTTTTGTAAATTTTAAAGTTATTTTAAATAAACACAGAATATCTATAAAAGTTTTAATTCAGAAATATTGAAGCAGCCAATCCTAATTAATGATTGAGCTTCATGGTTCTTTATACTTTTCAAGTTACTAACCCAGGTATAAACCTTATGTTCCATCCTGCTCCTATATTCATGTATATCTATTTTATATATATGTTTGAGATGTGCACCTAAAAAGTTATAAAGTTTAGCTTTTAATATTTTTACTATTATTTATTATTAATTCTTCTTATTAAAATCAAAACATATTAGGTGCGGCTCAATATATATATATATATATATATATCAAAACATATTAGGTGCGGCTCAATATATATATATATATATATATAGTAATAATAATAAAAAAGTCAGATGTATTAATATAACAGGAAAAATTACTAACACAATATTAATTTTACAAATATTTTTTTTTTAAAGTTTGTAAAATTAAAATTTTTCATTTAAATTTTTTATTTAAAAAACTGTATTTTTTTTTCTTTTAAAAATACAAGATGGAGTATGCAACTGTTAATTGTCCAAAAATAATTAAAAGGTTCGAAATATTACATTATCTAATTTTGGGAAAGAATGTCTAATTAAACTGTACTAAAAGTAAAAAAGGAAATCAAATTAAGAATTTCTACTTTTGCAATTAACATTTTATGAAATCTATTTCTAATCTGGAAATAGATTTGAATATATATATATTTGGACAAATTATCTAATGGTTGCATCTCCAAAACAATAGGTGAAGGAAATGAGAAAATTTCTACTAGATAGTAATTGTGAATGAAATTAAAAATAGGATATTAAAAGCATTCCTCAAATATCTGAGGGCAGTATATAATGAGCCAATTTTTGACCACCTGGAGAGAACTAGTTTGTAGATTAACTGTCACAAAAATACTCCACGCTACTTTATTTTTCAAAATATTCAATGAGTAGTCAAACTAATCATCTTATTTCACTTTTTCTGGTCAGCCTCCTCACTGCCAATAATCATCTTGCTGATGCCCCAAAAATGATAGAAAGCATGATCTAAGAATGGAGGAATGCCTGATGGAAACTTGCTATTACATTGGAACTCATTGGAATCCTGCTAATTTGCCATGCTGGAGCTGAACTGTAAAAATGGCCTCTTTAATATAACAAGGTAATTAACCTAAGAACCGCCTATGAAATTTACATCTAATTCCTTCTAAAACTAATCTCAACCTCAGCTATCCAGATTTCTTATTTAAATTGTTAAATTAAATGTGTTTTTAACTGTTAATGTAAATTTGCTCTTATACTAATAATTTTTCTTTTATATGTAAAGTCTGTCATATGCTTTTATTTCTTTAATCTTGGTGCAGTTCCTTTCTTAATTTTAAAATGTTTTATTAATTTAAGTTTCTGATCTAAACAATCTTGTGAGCCTAATGTATAAAGTTATTTTCCCCTATTTATTTATACCACCTTGGATCAAGGTTAATACCCCTCTCCCTTTTGAATTAGATTTACATACAGTCTTAATTAATATGCTCACCAGATTGTTTCTCAAGTTAACCTAGTTTCATGATTTTCTTTATGCATAACAAAAGGTATTATTATGTATAACTTTTAAATCACTGAAAAATTAACACTATTAAATATTTTATATGTCACTCACTTAATTCTGAAAAGGTGATTTCTTATTGTTACTGTTTTATTTTTTTATTTATATATATATATATATATATATATATATATATATATATATATATATATATATATATATATATATATATATATATATATATTCTGTAATACAATGCTTTACTCTTAATATTTCAAAGACTTGATTATTCCAAAGTTATAAAATTTTGAGGGTGGGATTTCAATATGTTAAATAGCAAGGAAGGAGGAGGAGTAATGTTAAAATCTATTTTGTATGAATTAAAATCTTTCCTATATATATTACATAGCATAGCATTAATTGTCTAAATTATAGCATTTGAGTGAGGTTCCTGTAACTTAAAATAGTAACTTCCATTTCATGTCATTAGAGACATAGTGTTATGCTGCATTGCTGATATATGGCTTAGTTTTTTTAATATTACATGTTTCTAGCTTGGAGGGTTGCAATGAGTTTGAACCCATAGACATTCTTCACACTCTATCCTGCAGACAGTTGACCTTCTTCGAATCATTTTTGTATAACAGGTCTCTCACATCAGTTGCACCAGAGAACCCTAAGGACTACACTGAGTTTGAATGAAAAGACTCTTAGCCACTTTGTTTTCTTCGTTTAGAAGCATGATATCACTTCAGATTCTTCTGCCTTCATATGAGCACTGTTCCTTCCATTATCATTAATTTTATTTATTTAATGACTTCATTTCAATGCTGTAACAATAAAATTGCACTTTGTTTGTACACCTGGCTCTCATTTTATGCAGATTATTTTAATGCCATTTTGAAGTTATGCAATTCATGTTTCTTCTTAATATCTTTCATATTTCACTATATTTATTAGATATCAAGAAATTTAAATTATTAATAACTTATTTTGACTTGAGATACTTTTTTTTTTAAAAATATAGTGTTATATTAGCAGCTAATGTGAATATGGCCTGAAGCTGTTTTAGAATCTTAGCTTCTATGTAAATAATCTACTTATATTAATGAGTAAATAATAATAATAGATTTATATGTACATATAAAATTATCACAATAAATATTCAAAAGTTTTTAACTTTTAAAATGTATTTTGTTAGATATTAACAGAAATAAATATTTTTGTAGATTTTTAAAATAAATAATAATGAAGATTTTATTGATTTTATAAACTGACAATAATCTTTCTAATGATAATGTATAATCTTTTTGTTTTGGTTGTGATCTGATTTTTTAAATATAGAAACAGAAAACTATTAACACAGCACAAGACTGAAAGTAGCACTAATTGTACTTAAGTCATGAATCTGATTTCTTACTAGTTCTCAAACGAACGTATATTGTCAAATAGTGGTAATGATTTAAATATGTATGAAAAAATGTAAAATTAAATACTGTAGTTAATAAAAAAAGCAAAAAAAACTTTGTCTTGTATTATTTTTTTTCAAATAGTTAAAATTTTTTATTAGTCATACTTTATTTCCTAGTTTTGTTTAATGTGAATTTTAAAGTAATTTTTTTTGTTTCTTTGCTTTTATGCTGATTTCTGAAAATTACAGACCCTATCCCCCATTTTTCAAGGTAAGTTACATTTATTTTTGTGCAATTTCTTTTGTGCTCATTTTCTGAGGAATCTATCTACCACATAAAATGAGACCCAGGTGTATATATATCATTCCAATAGTAATAATTGGTTTAATTTATAATGTTGTTTTAATTCTTATTTAAAAAAATTCCACTATCGCAATTTATCTCACATCTGTTAGAAAGGTGAAGAGTTTTTTTCTTTTTAAATTTTAATTTAAAGAATGAATAAAATATTTTGTTGACTAAGCAAATAAACTTGATTTTAATATATGTTATTTTATTAAATATTCACAAATATTATCTGTAATAAGTAAACCATTTTTTAAAAATATATTTATTGATTTTAATGACTGAAATGGCATGAAAATAGTTTATGTATAATGATTCCTAGAACTCCAGAAATTTGTACATTAATCACCACCTTTCAGAACCGCCACTAAAGTGTTAATTCAAATATGTTACAAGTTTGTTTTGTAATCAAATGATTGGCATCTTGATCTCACCCACTAAATATACCCATTTATGTACATTATGTTGTTTATTTATAAAAGCATAGAATCCTAATAGCATGATCAATTGTATATAACTCTCTACCTCTGGGTAGATTATCTTGTCATGCACATTCAAGTAAACATATAATTAATTTACTATTTCTTTAAATGTTTTATTAAATATTTTATTATTCAAGTCACTTATGTAGTTCAAATTATCTTCTCTCCACTTCCATACATTCTAACATATATATGCATTCTTTTGTTAAATATGTCTCATTGTCTCTTTCGCTCTTCTTCTTCTAGTGGCCAGATTTAAGAATTAATTCTTGTGTGCCATCATTATTTATGTTATTCATTAGATCCTCATTCTGGAGCTTGTGGAATGGGTTCAAATCTAGGTTAGTCCCTGATATAAATTTAGGGCTTGACTGGGTTTGAAGTATGTTTCATTGAGTTCCAGCTCATGTTAGATGGATCAACATATTTTGACCAATACAATATTTAAAATTTCCATGGCCTCAAATATTCATGTATGTGGGTGTATGTATTACAGATACCTTATAATATTGTAAATAATACTTATACATTTATTAAATATATGTAGTATTTATGTAATTTATATAATTCATGTATTATTATAAAGCTGACACAATACCAGAGAAAGTTCTGGAGAGTAATTAATATAACTTAAATTTAAGAAACAAAAGAACGTACTTTGTTTAAATTTAAAATGTCATTATTAATGAAATAAATTTTAGCAATCTTAAATTTTAATGGAAATTATATCGATTGAATCTATTTCGTATCTAAAAACAGAGTTGAACAGTACTCTCCAAAACTTATCTTGTTGTCATCTTTCAAATATAGCTTTAAACAAAGGATAAGTGCAATCATGACAGGTAATGCATAGCTGGTTGCCTCAAGTGGCAATGTAAAATAAGTTTCTAAAAGATTTTGTTGGTGTATAAATACACCCAACTTCAATACAGGCCACTCTACTGTTACTTTTCAAAGAAGCATTGCTAAATAAATCCACACCACCCAACATTTTAAATAAAATGACTTCTAAATAAAGAAATTCACTTTCCTGATTTTTCAAGATCGTCTTCATATTGCTATGCTACCATGCGATCACCACTCAAGAACTGCTTTAATCAAATCCTGAATTAACTCTCAAAAGATGCCAACCATTATTTTATTGGAACTCTATTGCTGACCATGTTTTCCATATTCTAATTTTCATTTGTATCGACTCGTACAGCCATCAAGTCATTGAGTCATCATAAAGTAATCCTGTCCAGGCTGCTAACATAAACTCTTCACCTTCATTTATTTAATTCTGATTTGTTTTACTCATAATGTAACTATCTAATAATTGGTGATGTAGTGCCAATTATAATAATTGTAGCAAATTAAAGACTCTCTGTCTCTTTCTGTAAAATATAAATGCATGAATCTATATATTTTATAATCTGTAATTATACCTACTGGGTTTCACTTTATTTTATTATAATTATGTCTTTTAATTGAATTTGATTTTAATATGTTAATGATTCAATGTAGCAAACCGATATAACTCTGATTCTCCATCCCAATATTATGGGATATTTAAATACTTAAATGTAAGGCTTTTTACAAAACTAAGATTCACTTGATCGAATATTATTGTTAAATGGTATATTTGCTTAATGGCAGACTATATGCTGTCATATTTTATGATGTCAATGCCTTACTATGTTTAACGCTATTGATTTAATTATATTTAAAGTAAATTTAATGGCCATATCTTTTATTTAGTAATCAATCATTTGCCTGTCATGCCAGCAAGCATTATAATTGTGTTATGTAATTATTTACCTGTTAAGCATACTTATATTTGTTTAATGAAACGAATAATATTTTCCCCATTCAGATTTTGATATTGTAATCAATATTCAAGGTCATATGCCTATCTTTAAGGATGGGTTAGATTTTCTCATGTCATTACACTAGATATATTATTAATTTATGAGGGTTTTAATTAACATATCAGTGTCATTAAGGTTTTGAATCTTATTTCAGCATTGATTATTCATGATAGCATTATTAAACTTTATATTTTGCTTTGTCAAATTAAAATCTGGAGGTCCTGGATCATTTCTTTTATGGCTTGGCCCAGAATAGGGTTTGGAAACATTGACTCTAGGGCAATGTCTTGCAGTGAGACTCAGCATGGGATAACATAAGAAAATCTAAACCATGGCATCCCCTACCAACCACTTCTTCAAGTACTGTCCTGTTACAAGTGCAGAAGTATTCACACATCCATTAATAATGGATGCAATCTCTCATCCCAAAGTGAATTTAATATTTCTAATATTATCACTTTAGTCAGCACTGCAAACTCTTGATTAATATTTTATATTGCCCTGTATTATATCTATAAGTAATAATGTTGTGATTGCTGTAAATCATCTCTTCTCTTTATTATTATTATTATTATTATGCATTAGACATGTCATGTTAAAGCTTATTTAAAATTTTTTTATGTTAAAGCTTATTTAAGCTAGCTGGCCTCTCATTTAAACAATCTTTAAATATTCTAGTAAACAATCTCTGTAAATTCTGTCAAGTCAGAATTATTTAATTAAATGTGCAAGTACATGCTTATTTATTCCAAATGATTGATATAATGAATAAAGCTTGTAATATCTTTTAAAATGCATATTCATTGTATTGTTATGGTCATCCATAATTTAAATATGTTTTTATATAAATCAGATTCTATTTTACATATACATTTCTTAAAATCATTAATTCTTCCATTTTAATGTATGATAATGTTAATATCATAAATCTGTTTGAAATTGATATCTCCTTTCATTAGCATATTAAACCGCATTGATGTACAAATCACTGCTACTGATTACGTGAAACCCAGGTTCTATTAAATCATGTGTTATATGTAAATAAATTTACCGTTTATATTCATTAAAGTCATATTTATCATTACTTAAGTATTCAATCCTTCATTATTTATAATAATTTATTAACATTTCATAACTAATTTCTATTTTAATAATTCTTTGTCCTAGTGTTGTTATATGCATACACATCATTGAAAGGGTTGTGTTATATATAATTCATGTTCCTCTTAATCTCATGCTAGTCGGTTGCACTCATTAATCATATATTAATGAGATTTCAATAATTAAGAAGCTCTCATCCCATGTTAGAGCTTTAAAAAGCAATTAACATCATATTTTCCCTGTAGACCTCTTGTCTCTCCATTATGTGTTCAGAACTGAAGTAAATGAAATTCCTTTTGTTATCATCAGAGATGTTGTTCATAACTCTTCTGATGATGCTTATGAGACCTTTTGTCAATGATTGATGTCACTCTAATTCCGTTATTTTTAATGCTAGGATAGCCGTTTTACAGTCATTCGTTAGGTTTTTAAAAGTTCTGTAAGATGCTGCCATCTTCTGAATTATTTTACAAGTAAAAAATCAATAAAATTGTCAGTAAACCTAAACAAAGAAGGAAACTTGTCGGTGATTGGCTCTCAGCCATCAAAGACATTCTGATTGGCTGGCAAGGACAAAGAAACCGCCTAATCAAAGAAGAACGCTAAGATTTTCAATTTGAAAATGATAAATAAATGTTTTTAAACAATTATAAAGTATTTTTTGAGAAATTATGAATATATAAGTAAAATAATGCTAAAACCAAAATTATTTTAAAAAAATATTTAAGATTTTAGTAAAAATATTTAGGATTTTAGCAAAAAAAATATTTACTTTTTCGTAATGTAAAACTGAAAAAAAAACATTTACATCAGCAAACTCTTTTTATTCGTTACTAAGTTTAGCTTGTAATTTTGCTGCTATGAAATATTTCTACAATAAACAAATAGAAATTTATTTTTGAAAGAACTTTCATTCACTTTCATAACCTGACAAATTATTAATATACTTTTTACAAACGAATCTAAAGTGAATATATTAAAAGGTTGAATATATTTTGACAATTGACTTTGTCTTGGCCAATTAAAAGTCTTGATTTTTAACTCACTCAGGCAAGGCTATAGATTTAGAGAATGAGGAAATAGAGTAGAAGTCATGATTGCTCCTGACCCATGTATCTCGGACATGATTGGTTTCAGGGTACTTTTGCTTAGGATCTAACTCTTGTTAAATGTACATATAAATCTGACCGGTGCAATATATATATTAGCAATTACTAATATTCTTTTGGAAAAAATATTTTTTAAACAAATATTATGTTGAATGAATTGCATTATTATTTTATAGTATTTTATTTTAGAGACTTACAAAATTTTAACTTTCTTTAAAAAAAATATTGTTTTGAAATGTTAAGTAAATTTTAGATTGTGGAAATTTTTTGATTACATTAATAATTTATAAACCTTAACAATTTGAACTTTGCATATAATGATAATCTTAAAAAACAAAGTTTCTTTAAAAATATATATAATAATATATATTTGATTTTACTTGGAAAATCATTATTTCAATTCTTTATAAAATTTTAATGCATTAAGTACATTTATATTAATAAAATGATGATAAATATTAGTTATAGTAATATAAAATGAATATCTACACACACACACACACGCGCGCACGCACACACACACACACATATATATATATATAAATGCACGAAAGCAGACAACACAATACCAATATCAATAACAATCAACAAATTCAATATACTTGTATAAATAATTATGTCTTTTATTAAATTTTTCTTATTACAAAATGTAAAAATAAATTATTATGTATACTGTTTTTTATATTTTACGTCAATTGGCTCTGGTAATATCACTTTTGATTACAAAATATCTAGGTAAGAAATAAATAAAAAAGTTAATACTGAGAGGAAAAATCAGCTCTGTATATTGTGTTTTTTTTTTTTTTTACTTTATCATATTTCTTTGATATACATCAAATAATAGACTAATATCACTAAAAAAAATGTTACCCTGATTAAAGTGATTGAATTGATTAGTCAGTCACTTTCATTAATGAAAGTTTAAAATGTATTTTATTACAAGAACTTTAATAAATAAAAATTAACTATATATAAATCAAATTTATTTAATTTATTGCTAGTATTATATTAGTTGAAAATATAATAGTCCTAGTAAACTTGAAAACTGTATTTTTTGCTTATTATATATATATAATCAAAATGCTTTCTCACTTCTATAAATATACATTTAATATTTTTACCAGAGCTATAAAATAAATCAATGAAACTTATAGATAGTTACTCATTTTGAGAAACGTTTCAACCATTTTGCAAATCGTTTTTAAATATCATCATCACTTTTAATTATTATCAGTCCAAAGCAGAATGAAGTTTTTTCCAAGTTTAGTTCAGTTTCCATGATTTACAGTTTTTCTTCACTGCAACAAATTTTTATGCACCACCCATCTATATTACACGTGGTCTTTTTCTAGATCTTTTACAATCTCTTGGGATTTACTTTAAAATTCTAACCGTTCCTTCATTATTATATTTTCTAATAATATGTCAAGCCCAATTTCATTTCAAGAAAATTTTTTTCAACAATGATACTTTCTTTTCGATCATTCAAATATTTCATTTTTGATTCATTCTTGTCATTTCCAACATACATCTGAAAATTTTTTTAAAGGCATTTTAATTTTTATTAATATTCACAAAATTAAATAAAAATGTAATATTTTTAAACCTTACGTTTATAAAACTATTTTAAACTTAAAACAGTTCCCATTACTTATTATTTAAAGCAAAATGAATATTTAAATAGTTGAAAATAATTCATATGCTACCTTTTCATAACAAAAAAAGTGAAGTATTTTAGAATATTTAATATTCAAATGATAAGTTAATTATTTCTTAATATTCTGACTAAAATTTTAATTAAAGCATGTTATTTCTTTTTTTTAAACTACTTTTGTAAACTATTTTTATATTTTTTGAAAATAAATTACGATAAATATAAAATATTAATTAAGTAATTATATATTCACATGATTTTAACAATCAGTTATTTAGTGAAAAAATAAAAAAAAACAATGCTACATTTCTGTGAATTCTTAAAGTATAATTTAAAGTTGAACTTTTTTGGCTACTATGAGTTAGATAAGTAATACTATTGAAATGAAAACATATAATATATAATGCTAGTCTAGAAAATCATATTCACTTCAAATTATTACTAACTTTAAGAACATCACATTACAATAAATATTATAATTATAATAATAAATATAAAACAATTACTTTGCAAAACAATTATTCTGAAATAAACCCTTTTCAGCAGCTGACAATGAGTATTAAAAAAATATTTGCACAAATATAGTAATCCCATTTTCTTATAAATTCTAAACTAATGATTTAAAGTTTTAAATTTAAAATTCCAGTTAAATTCTCCAAAAGCAGAATCAAATAAATCCATATTGTAATATGTCTTTAATTTGTTGTTTATAAGAGAGTGGGGTTGTTATAATATAAATTATTGCTTAATAATTAGGAGTGTTAATATCAAAAGCAATTAATCTGCAGACTAATTGGTTAATTTTTAATATCTATGTACTAATTCTAATTTTTTTTTGTAATTTGAAACAATATTATTTAAATCTATTGGAAGTAGTTTTGATATTTACATATTGTATAAATAGGAAAATAGTTTATACTTTGTGGCTAATTACTATATCTGCTAAAACTCACATCAAACAAAATTTAAAATTTTAGCCTCAGGTCTTTCTATTTTCATTCCATATTAATGTTTTTTACTACAAGAATTATTTAGATTATTTTACAAAATTTGTTTTGTACATTTTAAAAAATTTCCTTTCCATTAATTGCCTGTAAACACCCTCTTCTTATTTCTTTGATCTATTAATGGGTCATTCAAATTCATTTTTTCTTCTCTGATTTTTCTCAATAAATGATTTTTATTTTACATCTTATTTTTAAAATTTGTATTTTTCATTTCTTCCCAAACAATTATCTTTAAAGCTTTTTTTAGACTTTTTAGTTTTTAACAGTTCACATATATAATAATTAATGACAGACATTGCTTATAAATGCAATGTTGAAAGAAATAACCAAATGATAATCAAAGGTGTTTGCATCCCTTTATTAGATTATTATCATAAAACATAGAAATAATTATTATGACTTACACAAATTACAACACAACAAAAGAGAGTAGTTTGGACATTTTATAAAGGGAATAATTAGACTTTGAGCTAAGGGAAGAGTTTATAAAAAATAAAAATTTGCTTGTTAGTGTATTGTGCTGTAATTAGTGTATTGCTGATAGTATGCATTCCCACTTTGGTTGAGGGCAGAATGACAAGAAAGATATAGATAACTTATCTCTGCTTGCTTATTATTTTCTACAGTGCATTGACTAGCAATTAGCTTAATAGTTGAAATAGATTGAAATATCGATTACATGTGGGTGGCTATAACTTTTTATATATGAGCTTTTGTGAAATAATTGTAAAAGTAAGCCACTAATTAAACATTCAAACATTAACATCAAATAAATATATTAGAGATATTTAAATAAAAATGAAGTTGCTATGTTTGATTTGAGATTGTTCTATTTTTATGATATATGAAAGCAGGTTGAGTCTCAAACATGTTCTACTGAGATTTGATCAGTTTTTCATTAGCATAACAATGAATAAAAATATAATTCTATTAATTATTTTTTGCATCATGTAGAATGTTATTTATTCACAACTTGAAAGATAGTGATGTACTTCCACTTTATATATATATATATTAATAAATATACCTCTTCAAATTATATATAAATTAAAAAAATACAACTTCTATTTATGTGCTGTCAATAAAGATATTCCACGAGACTTAAGAAAGTAATCATGAAAATTATAAAGGGAATTTTGTCATGTATTAAACTAAATGAAACTTTCAACTATAATGAATTAAAACAATTATCAGTTAAAACAGTTAGCTAATATGAACAATTAAACAATAAAAAAAGATTTGTTGATTTATGTTAAGCTATTGTTATTTATGATCTGCAGTAGGGAGTAGTAGTAGAAGGATAGACTCCGGCGATTAAGATGCAATGATTATGCCCAACTCTATCACTTTATCGCACTCGAGCTACTTAAGAACTTCCGAGCTATAAAGCCATTTCTGTATTTTTCACTAGGTTACTTAAGTCAGTTATATTATCTTGTTTTGATTGATACATCATAATTGAATGCTTTATCTAACTTAATGCGCGGTGAAATTTGGTTATAATTTCAACGATTCTTTACAGAAATCAATCGTCTTACAATTTTTAAAATTTATTTAAAGTTTTTCTTAATTTTTTTTTTTTTTACATATAGTTTAATGGAGAAACCAAGTGAAATAATAGATTTCCTAACAAATCAAAATTTTTAATTATACATATAATAATAAATTTGCTGTATTTAAAAGTGCACGTTAAATTACATTTAATTAGATTTATATAACCTGTAATTTAAAATGAAAATTACCGCGTGGTGAAATATGAGAGACAGAAATTTATTAGAAAGCTTCAATAAATTACACAAATCAGTTTCATTTTTCATGTTTGATACCAAACGGAACTTCAATACATTTAGGATTTGCAAATTTTCGTTAGCATAGATTTTTTTTTTTAAATAATAGTTGCAATTAGTTTCTGTCGGGTAAGAAACTTTTTTTCTATAAAAATTAAAAGAACAAACAAACGCCCACGCATACATATTTTAAGTTATTATAATAATAATTATTATTTTTGTATTTATTTTTACCAAACATCCGTAAGTTTGCAAACGAAAATGTAAGCACGTATACTTTTTATTTAAACAAATAAAATAATTTTTTGTGTTGTTTAGATTTGATTATATATATAGTTATATAATTAGTAGTACATTTTTTTAATATTGTTTTTTAATGGCTATTATAAAAAAGGTAAAATAGCTGTTTAAAGATTATTTTATTTATTTATATAAATTCGATGCAATAAAAGTTTAGAAGAAATAAGATCTTTGAATTTTCATAAAAGCGTGAAAAAAAAAAACAGGACAATTTATACATGTATATTTTATATTACAAAAATGCACATATAGAAAAAAAAAAGATTAAATATTCATCAAACTCTTTGAATTAGTTTGATGAATTTATGTTTTTTTTTGTACTTAGATAGAAGATATATCATGGTTTCTTTTTTTTTAAATCGGAAAACTAATAGTCCAGACTGAAAGAAAGATTGGGCTTTTTTAAAGTTGTAAGAAATGAGTGTATTTAATGTGTATGTAAACATTTATAAATTATACTTATATAACAAATAACAAATATATGGCTTTTGTTTCTGAAGACTGTATTATCATTCAATGTCCCAGATTTTTAAACATGTTTAAGATTTTAAATTCTTTTGTCATTTAATGTTATATTAACATTAAGTTATTCTCAAATATAGATCACTTTCAATTGAAGAAAAATTGCATAAATTAGAAGATCATTATTAGATGTAATATTTATTACTTCATCATATTAGAGAAAATTATAAAAAAAAATAAACATGTGATTAGGTACTTGTACTTTATTATTAAAGTAAAAATGCTGAGATATAGATAGGAAGAGTTTCATTATAAGTAAGAGATAAGAACAATATTATGAAGATTGATATTACAATACATTAGAAACTTTAGTATTTTGTGAATTTTATTTAACTTAGTGAATGATATCAAAATTTTTGAGCAGACAGTTTGTCATTCTATAGAGAAATAGGAAACATAATTCTTTTGAATAGTCCAAGGCAAATTGTCAATGAATATTTAATTTTAAAATGTATAAAAGATGTAAAGATAGTCACTGAAAGAAATCTCAAGAATGGGATTTGCAAAGAAAATAAGATAGTAAAATCATGAATTCTTTTTATTGAAAATATTAAAAAGAAATGAATATGTAACATTCAAATGCAGCTATAACAGATTTACTTTATATTTTTATTAATATAAATATGCATTTGAAGACCACAATAGCTTAATAAATTCAATAAAGAAAATAGTTATTAATTATAAGAAGTAAGTCAGATTTTACAGAATGTCTAAAAAATTAAAATTTCTTAAGAAATTGAGAAACAAAGTTGCTAATTTTAATCTTAATAAATATTGCAATAAATTTAAGTTAGAGTTTACATATTGCAAGTTTACTTTTAAAGTTTTCAAAAATGCAAATTTGAAGAAATCAGTTAAAATATAACAAACATTTTATTAAAAGAGTTAACTCAGTTGTTCTTATAAAAATTTCTACTGATCAAAACCTTGTATTTAAAAAATAAACAAAAAAAATGAAAGTTAAATAAAGCTTGATTAAAACAATGCAGTATGAATGTTTAGTTATTTAGAAGTTTATTTGAAGTCTCAGGATCAAAGTTTCACATTGAGCATAGACAGACAGCTATAGAACATATGAAATTCTCTTTATGAATGTAATAAACTATAAACAACATTAAAAAATAGAATGAACGAAATTTTATAAAATAGTACAAAGAAATTAATTGTGTTTTAAAAATGAATTAATAGTGGCAAGTAGCTTCAGAAAAAAAAATCAGCTATCTTTGTATTGGGAAAAATCGTTTTCACATGTATGTAGTCATGTTTATCAATTCTTTGAAAAGAAATAGAGGTCAAATATAGAGTGGAAAAATTCTAAGTTCAAATCTGTCTATTTACTTATATAAAAAAATTCTGTATATGGAATGGATAGGCTAATTACAAAAATGCTTTGGAAATAGATTACATCATAGTATAAGTTCAGCCAACTTTTTTCCTATTAGTATATATGGATACATAATGATTTAATAATATGAGGAGTTATATTGACATAATATCTACATGAATATGACTACAATATCAAATCCAATGAAGGCTTTGAGCATTCAGTTGTTGGTTTTTTAATGAAATGAACAGTTGAATAGTTGGAAGTGTGAGAAGATTGAAGCCTCTCCATTAAAGTTTAAGGAATTGCTATCTTAATGTAAGTCAAGCTCTGTGTGGAAGACTATAATCTGGCCCAACTGATGACTGGTATCTACATAAAATATTTATATTGTGGATATGATCATGTGTACAGATTGTTTGAAACGGAGTGGAGAAAGAATATATACTGGAAAAATTCTAAGATCCTTCTACTTTCTTAATTAATAATAAAAAAAGATGATATGGTTGTTGAAAGCAGGTGTTATATCATAAGTAAAAAAAACAATTTTTTGAAAAAATATTCATTAATACTAAAAAAAGAAACAGCCAATATGATAACAAATGTATATCCCTATATAAAAAAGCAAGGCATTTAAATCTATAAAAATAAGTGTTCTAGAGATATTTAAAAGAATTAGATAAAACAACAGATATTTGGAACTTAATTATAAATAAAATATCTAAGAGTGTACAGAATAGTAAAATGTTGATAAATAATATATTACAAATTTTACTATGCTTTTATTAACTGAATATAAAACATTACTAAAACTTTGCTATAATTTGATCAACATGTGTCAAAATTTCTTTACTAATACCTTTGATGCTATCTATTTTAGATACAACAGTAATGATTACTAATAATCAATTATTAGATTAGAGTTTATCATATTATATATAATTCAGATATAAACTTTAAGTCCAGTTAAAGATTAAAACATGGTTTTTTAAAAAAAAAAATAAAGATAAACATCTGGTATCATTAATCAGATTTAATCTCTTTTATGATATGGATACTATTTTTTTTAGATATACTTAAAACTTCCATCCTTCACACATCTTTGAAATATATGAATAAAGACAGTTTGATAAATGTCTTTACTTATTCTTTTCAAAAAAAGTATGATGGAATGAACATTTTGTATCTCAATATGCTTGATGTTTTCTGTTGACAAAACATTTTAGTGCTTAATACAATAAAAATTAAAGGTTGGATTTAAAAATAGTTACAACACAATAGAGAATTATCTAGATATTTAAAATTATAAAAAGAAAGTTAAGTATTTGGTTTAAAGTTTGACAAGTCATATCAAGTGTTGGTGGCCTAGTGGTTAGCATACCTGCCTTCCAAGCAGCTAGCTTGGGTTCTCTTCCTGATCAATGCATTTGACATATAAAAAAAATTGACAAGTTATAAGATCTAAAACGTTGGAGCAGCATGTGGAAAACAAACAAAACTAGTTGACATCATTCTACTCTACCATCACATTTTGAATAGGCATTTAATATGGGATTTCACTATATAAGCATTTTTACAAAGTTATTTATCATATTATTTCCAAAATAAAAACAGATTATCTTTTCAAATAACAACAAACAGAAAACATGATATAAATAAAAAAATATTAAATTAAAAAATGTCTATTAAAATTATTACTAGAATTAAAAAATAATAGCTAAAGATAGGCTAATTAATATGAAATGATACAATAAAATATAAAATATGCATAAATTATATATAAAATATAAAGTAGCAAATATGCAATAAGCTATGAAATGAAAAATATATGGAATAAAGAAAAAAATGAAATAATATAAATTATATTGAAGAATCCACAGGCAATTGACATTTAAGATACACAATTCTAAAAAAGAGTGAATATATAAAAATATAAGAAATAAAGGAATTATAAAGAAACATAGGTTGATTTTAATTTATAGTAGAATAAACTATATAACAAAGTAGGTTGTGGAAATTAAACAGTGATTGAACATAGAAATGATGAGAATGTGCAAATTAAATAGTGACTAAATACAGAAATCACAAAATTATTAGTAAAAATAAACAATAAGGAAATAGTTATTTTATAGCTTGCATTTATTAGAAACAAAGTCATTGCATAAAAAATGAAATAAATGTTGTAATGATAACAAAGCTATAGAGGATTTGTAATAAAGCAGTTGATGATATATTACAATATATAAGTAAGATAATTTGAGAAAATTAATATAATTTTGATAATATAATTAATAATCAAAACAGAAGATAATAGATTATTATTATTATTATTATTATTATTGGCATTTGTAATAAAATCCATTAGAGAAAATGTTTAATTTAATGGAATATTAAAAAAAAAACAGTATTATGGAAATAAACTATTGGTCAATCGTGTTAGCCGAGAGTTCAGCGCAGCTGCATTGCAAGCAAGCAGTTGGTTGTAGACGGCTATTGCAGGTTTGCCTTCCAGCTGATGCTATGACATATGGGGAAAAAAAAAGAAAAAACAAATGTTGTTTGCAGTCTTGAATTAATCTAATTTCTGATGGAATAAATATGTTTTTTCTAAAAAGCAGTTTAAATTTTAAAAAAAGATATTGAAGAAAAGGACAGAGAAAAGCAAACAATTTTGGGAAGGTTTTTGCATTATATTTGTCATTCCATCTTCATCTTAATTTCATCATATTGAAACTATCCACCAGTATAAAAACACAGATTACCATCATTCCCTATTTATGCATTTCACCTCTTTTACAATTTATGCATTTCATAAACAACCTTTAATCTTCAATTAAGCTAGAGGGTTAAAGTATCTGAATTTTAATATATGTTGATATTTTTCTGTTATATCTCTACTATTTAAAATATGGACTAGTTGCTATCCACTTTTAACATATTGTAGAAGAATGAATAAGCATAAAAAAGAATATTTATTTTAATCATGATAGAGTAAAATGATTTTATTGCTGGAAATATTAAAAAAATAAAGATATGTATTTTTTAAAAAAAGAGTTCATAAAAATTTGGAAATTAATCATAAGATATTTTTATTGTGAAATTAGATTTCTATTGAAGGATAGATAAAGAATGATGTAAGACAAGGATATTATAAACAATTGCAAAGTGTCTGTCTTTATAAAGAGAATATTAGATTTTAAAATAGAAGAGTAAATTATATTATATTTGATGATGATAAAACATTATTGAAAGTAAAGATGAGGATTAAATATATTATGGAAAACTGGAAAAACTAATGTAAAGTTTAAGATGCAAATATGTGAATGATCTTAAATAGATAAAAAATTGCAAAGCAAGTTATTGCCTTGAAATATTTACAATTGCTAACTGAGATCACTGAAGCTGGATATGATAATTGTAAAATTTAAATAAGTTTTTAACAAGAATAGGATGTTATATAATGTTAGATCTAAAAATTGTTTAGTTTAAGTCTCTGATTGTAAGCACAACTTTAAAAATGAAGAAAACAAAGAAAAACGTATAGAATTAAAAAGTGTGGAAAAGAAAAATTTTTTTTTAAAGGTATGAATTTAAAAGTAATGAATAAAATAAGTTGAGGAAAGACAATTATAAAAGTATTAGTGTTGAAAAAAAAAATTAAAAAACAAGTTTCTTTTTGACAAAATAAAAAAAAAAAAGGAACTGAATTTGTAAAGTATTTATAGATATAAAATACAAAAAAGGATTTTGGAAAAGATAGTGAAATATTTAGAAAAAGTGGTACAAAAAAAAAACAAAAACAAAAAGCAAAGGGATTGTTGAACGGTAGAAATAGAAAGTCTTGAAAAAGATATCTTCTTTAGTATGTTTGTACTTGGGCTTTTAAAAATTAATAAGTAATAATAATACTTATAATATTATTTCTATCTTTCCTTATTTTTATTTTCTCTATAATCACTTTCCTTTGACAATTATTTTAAAAATATGTTTGGAAATAATTTTAATCAAATATAGTTTAGCTCTTCTAAAATACCACAGTACAGTACATGTTCATTCAGATTAGTGGAAAATAAAATTATGTGATATATCCAAGACTTGCACACTTGCTTCAATTGTCTCATGTATCATATATGACACTCCAACAATTTAAAAAACTCATTTATCTAAAAAAAAGGTAAGGATACCAGCTATAATAATTTATTTTATAAAAAAGACATTTTTACCTTTCGAAACTTTTCACAGATAAAACAAAGTTTCATGATCCATCAATTCCTTTGAAGATTAGCCCTGTGAATCTAAGATTACACTATTTTAGACATCTAAAAGCTATGATTTATATTTACTAGAAATATATGTTCCTTATTTTTTTTAATATCAAAATTATAAATAGATATGTTATAATTAAAACAATTTTAATTTATCCTAATATATTAATATTTATACAGATTTTAAATCCTATTACTCGAATTTAAAATTTAGACTCAACAACAAACACGTTACATATAGTCATTAATTAAGTGTACTTTTTATGATGTTAACAGAAATATATAAAAAAATAAAATAAAAATAATAATTTTTTTTTTAATTTGTAAAATATTTATCTACATTACAAATTAAAGATAATTATTACAAACTGTTATTGATGAAATAATACTATGTATGAATTAAATATTAAATTACTATATGATATTTAAATCAAAAGTGTTTGATAATTTGTTTCTTAAAAATCCTGTTTTGCCATATTCTGAAGGCGTATCAGCATCAATATTTTTATAAATAGACATTTATTAGATCGAGAAGTTAACAATAAAATGAAAGTTATAAATGGTTTTTAATAAAACTTTTTTAATAAAAATATATTGGCTTGTTATTTATTGCAGCCAATTCTAAAAATAATCTCAGAAATTATTTGGTATTACAGATTAATCTGTTAATTTTTATTAAATAATTGCTTTCTATATATGCTGGTGAATTTTATTTTAGTCAAAAAAATTTCTTTTATGCAGGTTGTTATTCTTTACTAAATTAAAGTAACTTGATATAGAGTTTCCCTACAGTGAAATTTGTTAAATGGCAAAACTATATTTATTAGTTTTATATATCTTTCTTTTATAATCAACATATATCCAAACAGTTCAATCATCTTTATTTCATATATCCAAAAAGACTCTAAGTTTCTAAATGAGACATTATATAAATGTTGTTATACAACAAAATGACTCTGATAATTTGAAGCTGTTGTTAGAAACTCTGAAATTAATATGAAAGTTCATTTAACAATATTTTTTAATAATCTAAATAATATATAAATGAATATACTTTAAAATGTGAAACACATATTTAAATACCACTGTAAATAATAAAAAACTTAAGCTGCATTTATCAAAAATATTGTTATATTTTTAAAAGAATTATTATATGTAACATTAAATAAAGCACCGAGAAATACATATTTTTTTGTTAAATGTTTAAGAAATGATTTAAAATGTAGCATGCTCGCATATAAATATTGAACCCATATAACTGGAAAGAATAGTATGGATTGCCTATGAGATAGAGACTCAATTTAGCTAAAATCAATTGGATAATAATAAAAATTAATATACTAAAATGAAACAAATTTTATATGCTTGAGGTCTTAAATCCCTAAATTATATTAATACGTTTTCATAATAAATCAGTTAGTAAGAAATTCTAGCTCTCATTAAAATAATGTAAACCTGAAATAATTTAAATACTAACTGATTTATATACATATGAGATATTAAGGTTTAAATTATGTATTAATTAATGTTTATTGAATTATATATGTACTACTTATAGTTAGTACTCCCAATTTATTGAATAAATAATATTCAGAAATGATAATTCAATATAATAGCAACAATAATTTATTTACAATAAGTAAATGATAAACAAATATCAGAATAATGATATAATAAAGAAATGTGGTTTCAAAGTGAAACAACTGCATGTGTTTGGATCTATGATGATGTTAGAACAAGAATATATATATATATATATATATATATATATATATATATATATATATATATATATATATATATATATATATATATATATATATATATATATATATATATATTGTAACCATGTGATATGCCACCAGTTTTTATTAGGGCATTTTAACAGTGCAGTATATAATACTTAGTCAAAGAAGAAAATAAAAGATAAAATAAAACAAATAGACAGAGACATAAAACTATATCATTTAATATGTAGATAAAATGGTCTCACTTAATAAGCAATATTTCATATCCTTGGATTAAATAGTTATTTAATAAAAGGTATTAATAGAATATATAACTGCTATTCATATTTAATTAATAAAGTGCATGTTTATAATGTAATTTTTTTTTTATAAAAGTTAAAAGAAAGAAAGCATTTTAATTTTTAGTGTTGAAAATTTGTTGAGTTATTTAAAGTTGAAGGGGATTATTAAAAGAAGCTTGCCTTAAATAACATTAGTTTTACACTCTTATGTGTGTGTGCATGCATGGGTGTATATGTTGATTTTTAGATCTTTATTTTTATTTATTAAAAATATTCAATTTATTTATTAACTTTTCAAAATAAAATAGATAATAAAACTTGGCAAATAAAATATTTATTATTCTTAACTTCTGATAGAAACAGCAATCAAAATATATTAAATCAGTAAATTATTACACATATTTTCTGTTTATTATTATTTTATTTTTTTAAAAAAAAAACTTTATTCATGTTAACTTTAAAATTGAAACACAGAATACTGACACGTGATTTGTTTTTTTTTTTTTTGATATTGGAAAAAAGCGTGGAACTGGAGGTGAATTGTGAGAGTTGGATCACAGTGTCCTAATAAGAAGAAAGAAAAAATAACAGTGTAACTTTTATTATTTGCTTTTTGTTTTTAAAACACATCAATAAATTGCTGAACAAGAAAATTAAGGTATCAGGTTTTTGTGCTTTCTTTAACTAAATGATCTAAAGTTCATAATAATGTGCCAAGATAATACTTTTAACTTAAAATATAACTTTAAAAACTTTCAACAAAATAAAATGGTAATCTTAAATGAAATCATAAGGAAAATTCTAAATAATTATTTAATGCTAATAAAGCGTATTTTTAATAGCAGTAAATTTAAGACCAAGTTAAAAATAATAATAATAAAAATATTAAGACTGTTCCAGACTAAAATAATGTAAATAAATGTTCGATCTTAATTATAAAAACAAAACAACCAACAAATGTTTAAATGGAAAAAAAAACTAAATAAATTAAATACTGATTTCTGAAAATGAAAATAAAAATTTGTTAATGAAAACGGGCATATCATTTCATTTATGGCGGGATGTTGCTTTGTCGTCTGCTTCTTTGGAGAGAGTGGCAAAACTATTAATAAAATATTTTTTCAATGAAACCGCAGATAACTACTAGAATTTAATAATAATTGTACAAAATTGTCATATTCAAACTAGCTAGTTAATATTAAATTGTGCCATATAATGGATCCATACCTGTTCATGTTTAAAGTAGTATATCATATTTGTGTGCTTGTCTACTATCATAGTGAAGTCATAGCTGCTGTGTTGTTTCTTAAAAATAAATAAATATATTGGTTTGAAAAATATTAATGCTCAATATTATTCACATAGCTAACAACTTGGAACCTTTGCCGTAAATTATCTGTCTACTGTTGAGAAAACTTTACTAATGAACTGAATTTATCATCATCATTACTATTGTAATTTGTATTTTTTTAAAAAAAGGTAATATAATAGTTATATATTTTATGCTTTATTTTACATGTCAATGTATCTTGCTTTACCATCTGAAATTGTCTCAATGAGTTTACAATAAAAAGTGTAGAGATTTTTATTACACACATGTAAAGTTAAATATATTGGCAAAGGGTTTAAATTTAAATTTGCCTATTCTTTATAACTTGGGACAAATAATCATTATAGGTATGTTTATCAGAAGTTTTAACAATTTTCTTAATATCATTCATAGCAAAAATTAGATTTTGAAGTTGTCTGAGAACAAATTTATTTCATTAACCATTTAATTAAGAATATTTATGGCATCAATCTGTCCACTTAATTTTATAAATATTTATTATGCTAATTGTTTGTGTGCATATTCATGATCTTATGCAAATATTTACTATGCTATTTTAACGTGTTTATTGTCGTTTTGACTAATACTTTCCTGTGGGTTTCGGATATTATTTAATGTGTGGATTTTCAGGATGTCCCAAACTATTAATCTTTATCATTAGGGATAAATTCGTATCTTGCCATTGTGAGAAATAGTTATCAGATAGTATACTATTTATGTTTATGGAATGGAAATGATCTCCCATTATTATATGTATTTGCCATGAGATGAGGGTGTCTAAAATATTTTATATAGCTTATTTAGATAGATTCCATGGAGAGAATCATTTGTCTTTGGTGTGTTTTCCTCTTTTCTTATGTGGTAAGACTATGTCTTCACATACACTTATGCTTGATAGATAAGCATGGGAGCCACCATTATTATAGTCAGGTATCTTGCTCTAAGGAGCTTATTTTGTGATGTTGTCCCTCATGTGCTATTTAAAATACTAAATTGTCCATCACAGAAGGTGTAGACTATTGTATTTATAAATGTTATGGTAATGATAGCTAGTTATTGAGGTAGTATTTTTCAATGCTTTGGTTGGTCACAATAATATCTGTATTGTGCTACTGTGCTTTGCCAGTAGTATACAAGTAAATCCACAAAATTTAATAACTTAATTCCTTAATTTAAAGCATAGCATAATGGAAATACGCAGACACAATGCTATTTATTGACGTCATATGGAGAAATTTGCTGAGGGGTTTGTAAGTTCCATAGATTTTAAATTTAATATTATTATGTGGACTTTAAATAAGTTGACTAGCAATGTATGTGTGACTTCTGATGAATGTTTTTATTTATCCTTAGTTTTAAAATTAACATAGTGTGAGGCAGTTGTAATGTAATGATGACAGTTATCATCATCATATTAGCCAGCTATGTTAGAAGCAGCAATAAATTATCTTGAAGTTAATCTTCATAATTTTGTTATATAATTTTAATAGTAAGATATCATAAAGATGCTAAGATGTAAAATATATGAAAAATGTTAAGTAGCTTATGGTGCAAGCTAGCCAACTAATATAATTGGTATTTTCAAATTCATTAATGTTTGTTTAATGCCTTAGACGAAGTAGAACAAATTGTGATTTGAAATAAATATTCAGCCAGAAATCATAATAATTTATAATCATAAGTTTATTGTGCAATTTTCAAAAACCAAGAAGCAATATTTTGAAATAAAATGAACTTAAATTATTAACTCCTCAGAGTTAAAATGGAATGGATCTAGTAGCTATGATGTGTAAGCTATGATTAAATTAGCATGCTGTAAATAAATTTTTTGTTATGTCAGATGTAATAAATGTATTTTTAAAATTTATTAAAATTTAGTTTTTGAGTATTATTCTGTGTGAAGTTTTTCTATTTGGTTCCACAAACCCACCAAATAAAATAAAATGTATATTTTTCAAATCAGATAATTATTCTCAAGATCCAAAATCACTAATACTTTATAAGAAACAATGATATAAATAGTTTTTTTTTTATTAAAAATTTTAAATTGATAATTGTTCATTTAAGTCTTGCAATGGATGTATCCATCCATAATTCAGACTGCACCTTATTAACCTATTATCACAGTTTAAACATTGTAAATGAAGTATTTTATCTGTGTTATTTAGGATAAGAGAGGGAAAGGAAATGTACCCTTTTCCCTGTATTAGTTGAATACCATTCTAGGTAAAAGGCTATAAATATTCTGAATTTACTTACATGATTTTTTTTATTAAATATTGGTTGAATAAAGTAAGCATTTTCTTTGGTGATCTACATGATTACTATTAGGATGTTAATCAGATGCATTAACTCATAGGAAATGTATGTTATTAAAGCTTGCTGGAATGTCATTTATTTGCTTTGCAACACTATACCACTACTTTATTTGATAAAATACCAGAAACAAAACCCTGAGATTTTTTGTTTTGCATTAAATAAAAGGCCCATTGTTGTTCGATCATATTAAAAGGTATAATAGAGTTTGTTAGTCAGAAGAGTCTATTGGAAAACATGTTGTGAAAGTCCTAGTATTTATAGCTCAGAGAGTTTGATTAAGATGAAGGTAAAGATGTACTTTATTTTAAGTTATTTATCCAAGAAGGATTGAAGTTTTATCTCTTCCCAAAATTATATGCTTTATTTAGAGTAATTTAGTTTATTAGAGTTAAGCTCTTCTTTGGTCTTAACTGTATATCTCTGTAGCTAATTCTTTATATGTAACCGACCACTGAGCTTAGTCTGTTCTATAATCCTGTAAGAGTCTCAACCCAACCCAGATATTGTATAAAGATATGTGTCCAACAATCAGAACTTGTTAGAGTTTTATTTGAAATATTTATATAGGTTAGAGATAAGGTATCAACTTAAGAGAATGACTATGATTATTAGTTTCTTTTCATTTTTTTTAGAGGTTACAAATGAATACCCTACTATAGGAGCTATTGATGTACTTAACTACACGATACTATTCCTTTAAAGGTTATACAATATATATATATATATAATTTAATTCGCATCAAATGTAAGATAAAATAATAGCGGTTCTTTAACTTATTATGATTTGTACTATTACAACACAAAAACATCTAAATAAGTTATTAATATAACATTTAATGAATAATGACTTTTAATTTGGAATAATAATAATTACTTTTTACCCCTAGTTTTGTTTATGTTCATTTATTTATATCAAGAAACAAATATAAATATTGAACAAAAGGGAATTTAGTAATTTTAAGTGGATGAGATTATTCGATACCCAAATCCTAGTTACATTATCACTATCTGATAATTATTGAATATCCATAAAACAATAATGATATAATAGTGGTAAAAGAAACTTTTTCCCATTAGAATATAATGTGACTTCATATCCAAAATATTTTGCAATAATAATCCAACCAGATAATTACCATAGAACATACATTAAATGCAGTTAAGTTTCAATTTTCAAGAGATTCATTCAGTTTTGCTATCATAATTTCATTATGAGAGTAACTGTTATTCTATCCATTATGTGATTTTATGATTCTTTGATAGAGAATCATGCATGTAATCACAATATGGATTTATGATAAGTTTTGTCAATATGTATAAAGCAAGTATTTCAACATATGGTTCAAAATATAATAACAAGAATAATGTTAAATGTAGGAAATAGGTATAGCTATTTGGGAATCACTTTAAGTAATCAGAGAAATTGCTGGAATGAAAGAGAAAAAAAATTGATAAGTGAAGCAAAGAAAAGAAAGATATTGATAAAGAAATTAACAGTTTTCATATAATAAATATAATGAAGCTACAATTGTATGGCAGAGAGTAGCAGTAGCAGGGTTAACTTATGGTATTAATGCTTTATGTGTTGGTAAAGGGGTGTTAGTTTACTTAGAAAAAGTACAAACAGAAATAGGAAGATGTGAATTAGATGCAAATATGTGGATGGCAAAGAAAGTAATTCAAAGACAAATGGGATGGTTAAATTTTTATATGAGAGATGCAAAAAGCAAAATAAAATGTTTAGTAGGTTGCAATTTACAAGTAATAGGAGAATAGCCAAAATATAATTAGGTTATGATCAAAGGCTAAGCAACAAGTTGGGTGAGAAAGATAGTATGGTATGCAGATTTGGATAAAGACTTTATATCAGTACACTTATGTAAAAGGTGGAATAATTGTGTTAAGAAATTGTTAAGTGTTATAGAGGCAAGGAATGGGATAGAAGAATTGATGCACCAATAAAAAATAGAGAGTTGGAGAGATGGAGAACTAGTATGGAAAGTAAAAAAAAGTTTAACTATACAGAAATAAATAGACTATTGGGTGCTGAGTTAATTTATGATAATAGCAAGGAAAGTAATTTACTTTTTAAGGCTAGAACATGATCGTTAGCAACAAGTGAATATATTCATGGAAAAATATAGGTGATTTAGTCTGTAAATTATGTAAGAAAGGCATAGAAAATATTAGGCATCTGTTAATTGAATGTAAATGCCTACAAGCAGAATCAAGTTGTGGAAGAATAAATATAAACAAAATGATTATAGAGAAAGTGAGTTCTTGATTTTTACGTTGCGTTGGGGGAAAAGGGGAATTTAGATAAAAAGGCCATAGAGTTGACAAAAATAATATTCTGGAAATGGGATGGAGCAGGATAGAAAAGCATATGAGAAAAATTTAGAGTGGGAAATGGAAAGAGAAAGTACGGTGGCTAACAGATTTTTCTGGGCATAGTGGATGAGAGATTCCTGTTTTCGAGAAAGGGGAAGCCATACTGCATCACATCACGTCACGTGAATAATAAAAATCCAGAGGTTGACGCTCCTTCATAAATAATTATCCTGTCTTTATGTATTAGCACTATTCCTTAGTTTCTTTAATATTGTTTTTGATTTTATTTCTAAATACTTGTATTATCCTAGGAACACCCACACATATATAATTCAAAGTTAAAAGAGAATATTTTAACATCTCCGTGGAAATTAAGAATAGATCTTTTCTTGGACGCGATGTTTATAACATTTTGATTAGTATTAAGCTATTGATTTAGATTTCGTTTATCTGAAAAGTAGACATCAAATTTCTTTTATCCAGTCAGGCGGTAACATTCCTTTATATAACTCTTAATAAAGGTGAGCATTAATATTTCCATAACGAAAGCAATGTCTATTAGGAATATGACTTTTTTTTAAAAAAAAAAAAAAACTTCTTACAAAGAGAACAAAAATACCGGGTTCTTGTTTTTAAGACATGGACTTTTCTTTTCTTTTTTTTAATATCAATAGAATTGTTGTAATTTAATTCTCTCATGCTTGCCTCTTCAATTTCATCAAATGATTAGTATTATTAAAAAATACATTTCAAAACATTAGTCATAAGGATTCATATAAACAAAATCCATGCACACAAAATATAATTTATTTATTTATTAACGTACTTATCAAAATATGTGCATATAAATATGTGATTTTATCTTGGTAATATGTTATACTTCCCTTTTTTTCTGAAATATTAAATTATTATGCAAGTTCTTTTGAATCGAAAGAGAGAGGACCGAACTATGTAACTTTGCCCCTTAAGTATATAATAAAGTAAAACAAGTTAAAATTTGTTATTTTGATCTTGAAATTTATTATCAGCTTATTTAACATGGCTTAAGGTTTAATAAAAATACATATATAAAAATATCGCTATTTTGTTAAACAAAATACAGGTATCGCCTTTCTTTTGAAGTTTAGTCTGTTCATTTTGAGGAAGTTGACATTGTATGATTTTAAAGATAAAGGAAATAGATCATAAATTTTGTATATTCTAAAATGCTGATGGCAATTCTTTTAAATAAAAAAAAAAAATATCAACTTTGAATCCTATTCTCAGATAATGTGTATGTATAATAAGATCAGGGAGAATCCCATTGTAAAATAAGAAATTACTATTTAGTATATATATATTATAATTGTATATATGATCATATTTGGCTGTCACATGCTGGATTGTACAGTATATATATATATTGAAACAATAATTTCTTTAGCAAGGCTCATAGAATAGGTAGAAATAGCAAAAGCGCTTTAGAACGTAATTTAAGTGATCAGAATAGAATAGACACTGAATTTTAGAATAAAAGAATTGAAAGTAATTATGTTTATATTCACTTAATATTTAAAACAAAAATAAAATATATTTCAATTTTTATTTATTAAATGTTTAAAGGCAACGTAAAAGTAAAAATATTTTTTCTTGTTTTTTATGAATTAAAAGGTGGTTTTAGATTGGGTTATATTTTAATTACTAGAATTAAAGGTTAATTTTTTTTTTAAAATAAAAAATAAATGAATAAAGGAATTCTTTTATAATATATCCCATTATAAAAAAAAACTAAAATGAAAAAACATATGAATAAAATGTATAAAGGATTTAAATTCCGTGGACATTTAGTTTTGTAAAAGGTAGTGAGACTATATTCTTTGGAATCTTAAGAAAGCAATGAAGAACATAAAAAGTTTGTTTTATCAGCAGCCTATTCTACATGAAAGCACAAAATGAGTTGTTTTTCCTGAATTTCTTGAGGAGGGTTTTGCGGAGAATTTTAAATACCAGCAGTTTGTATAAAATGCAAGATAGAAAATAATCAAATTTCCACCAAATGAATAAAATATTTGAATATGATTTCAAGAAAACTTCCAATATAAAAATTCTTATAGTGAGTGTAATAAAATAAAAGAATAAAAACAATTTAATTCTCCATCATAACCAAAAGCTTTGCCATTATACATGAAAAAACAAAACAAAATATTATCAAAAAACTATTAGAAATCTGATGCATGGACCTGGAAATGTAGAAATATTAATGCTTAATTCAAAATCTATTATAAATCCTCTCTAAATAAACTAGAGTTAGTTATGTTCAATCTATATTCTAAAATCAATCATAAAAATTATTGTTAGTTTTAAAATTATGCTTTTAAAAAATTTATTTTAGGTATTTAAATGTATTTATATATATAATTTTGCACATTTTCTTTTTTATGTAATGATTTTAAGTAATTTTTTATTTAAAAAAAAGAATAGCCACACATATTTAACTTAAAAGGTAATCAGAAAGATATTCTTAAAGATTATTCTAAAAGTTAATAGAAGGCATGCTTTTTAGAAAACTTGTTTGCTCAAGCATTCAGTTTTGAATGTATAAAACAAAAGCAAAATATATATTGAAATGGTCAGCTTAAGTGCATTCAAATTATTTAAATTAATGTTAATTAATTTGGAGCATCAACTAACATTAAACACCAAAAAATATACAACATAAATTCTTTATTTATATATTGTAATAAAATTCAAAATATTTTTTTTAATATGTGATGATGATGACCACTACACAACTACTATTTGTAATACTTCACTAAATCACATAGAAAATATGGTACTCCTGATGAAGTGGACATGTAATTAATATGCAGACCAGACAATATTATTCATTATTTAAACAAATAACAACAATAGTTTATTTACAAAGTATCATAATTGTCAGACAAATATAATATTCTTTCCCCTACTGAATACATTACAGACTATATCATAAGAATTTATGACAATTTTTTTTATGATCAATTATTGCGCTAATAAACCATTTTGCTCTATCTATTAACTTTTAGTTTATAAGCATGGTGGAAAAGAATAGTAGTTATTTGTATAGTTTTATAGATTTATTTTGATTAATTTAAAACATTAATCTTTCAATTACATCTTATAATAATAATTATGGTTATATGATTATGCATGTCTCCACAGAATAAATTCCTGGGCTTTAAAACATATTGGACATGATACTATGTTTGATGACCATCATAAATACAAGTACAGAACTCTCCATATAATAGTACCACCAAGGGCAAGCCTTCATAACCAATGAACCCAGGAAGGTTTGTGCACAAAATCTCTATTTAGTGTCTATTCATCCAACATCCCTAGACTGACACTACTGTATGGAGAGTTTAATACTCTTATTATTAGCATGTGTAAGCATATGGAATGGTGATCATGTGATGTTTTGATGTTTAAATACAATATATTTATTCATATCATTAGCTTCATAACACAGCCACCCTCATATATCTAATATCAAATTATTTTAATCAATACAATGTTTCTAAAAAGTGTTCAATTTAGTTCCAACTCCTGATTTAATAATAACTCAACTTAATTACAGAGATGACTTTTTGAATATGATCACTAAAATAATCATAACACTACTTAATTAATTGAGATACCTCTTTGGATCTGATTTCAAATTTACAAAACAAAACTATGAATAAATTCACCATTTCAATATAATATACTATAACCATTCAACTGATATCTCACAACTGAATATATGCTATAAGTTCTACATACATTTAATTCTTCAACCGTCTCTTACGAGGCTCCTCGTAGACATCTGATGTCACTCTAACTCTGCCAGTTCTTATGCTAAAAAATTTGTTTGATAGGTTTTGAATAGGTTTTTAAAAGTACTGTAAGATGGTGCCCTCTTCCGATAAATTTTACAAGTAAAAAATAAAAAAAAATGCATTTAAACCTAAACAAAGAAAGAACATTATTTGTGATTGGTTCTTAGCATGCTCTCAGCCAAAAAAGACATTCTGATTGGCTGGAAAGAACAAAGAAACCGCCTGATCAAAGAAAATAAAGAAAAACGCTGAGATTTTCATTTCAAATGCAATTTTAATTATTAAAAAAATATAATTTCAGAAATTAAACTAGTTTTTAAAAAAAAAAACCTAAAAAAACAAAATTATTTTCGAAAAATATTGAAGATTTTAGTAAAAATATTAAAGAAATATTTAAAAGAAATATTTACTTTTCTATAAAGTAAAAGTCGACCTTTTTGTTTATATTATAGCTTTTATGTTGCCGAAATTGAATATTTTAGAATAAATAAATAGCAATTTATTTTTGAAAGAACTTTCGTTCTCTTCATAACCTGAAAAATTAGTAATATACTTTTTATAAACATATCTGAGTTGAATTTAATATTATAGGCGAATATGTTTTAACAATAGGCTTTGTCTTCAGTTTGTGAGTTGGCCAATTAAAAGATTTGATTTTTACCTCATACAACCAATAATATAATTAGTGGTTAAAAGGTTAATCCTGTTTTTTCTTACAAGTTGCTACAATATATTTTATTAATCTCTTGTCCTTGAAATTTGAGGTTTAAACATCTTCTCTTCATTTTGAGTGGAGATTTCTTTTAAATAAATTGGTCAGATTCACAAGGGGTCTAGATTAAATTTCAGAAGTTGGAAGATTTTACTATTTTTCTACTCAGCCATAATGATTTTGATGGAGCTTGAATAAAACTTTATACCATAGACCTTTTTGTTTCAATACCTTTGATAATCTCTTATTTTCAAAATCTTTAAAACTTCACTTTATTTTAATTACATAAATTTTAAAATCATTCTCATTATTTAATTGATTGAATTTCAAAAAACTGTCATTATTAAATTGCTTAAATTTTTCTCTTGTCTCAAATCTCATATCTCAAAACAGGTTTTGTCTTTTTTTTTATAAACTTATTTTTAGTTATTAAAAACTATTTTTTAAAATACTAATATACTTAATTGAATTGTTTTTTATATATTTTATATACCCTGTTAATGTTTGATAACAGAAACAATTTTAACATAGTTTATATTGTTTGTAAACATCTTTAAATTTAATCACTTTTAACAATCTATTATATTATTTATTATTTTAAAATAGATTTAGTAATTTATTTTAAAATCTTAAATACTACCTATTATTATTACATCTAATATTTTATTTTAAGATATTTGTTTTATTTTATATAATTTTCCTCAAAACGTTTAATGATATATTAGTTTCACCACAAGAATACTAAAACCAATTTGCTGTCCCATGGAAGACCACATGACTGACAATGAAATGAATAACACATTACTCATTTCAATATATATATTTCAATAGTCAGATTAATCATATTTTAATAATTTTATTTTTTTTAAAAATGTATATAATTTATAAGAATGCTACCTGACTTTAGATATCAGGAAATAGATCAGCACATATCTTTTTAATAATTTATTTCACAGGCTAATGATGACCACTACACAGTCCCTATTTACAACACCTCAGGGTGGCCCAAAAGTAGGTTTACAGTTATCATGTAGAGTATTTATTTGAAAATTTGACACTAGAACAGTGGGAAATTCGTTATACCTGTTAACATAAACATAAACAATTTAATCTTTTAGATGCTCAAAATAACCTCCTTCAACATTGCAACATTCTTCAAATCTCTCCAGGACACTCTGACATACAGTGCAGCACAAATTCCACTCTTCATCAATTTCTGTGAATGCGAGATGAATGTAATTTTTTAAATCATTTATTGTTTAGGGTTTCTTCTCATAAACCTTGTTCTTAACAACACCCCAAAAAAATAAATCCATAGGTGTCAGGTCAGGTGAACGTGGTGGCTATTCGATGCTGCCCCTTCTTCCGAACCAACACAGTAAAAAAACTTGGTTAAGGTAGTCTCTTACTGTAGACACATAATGTGGTGGTGCTCCATCCTGCTGAAAAAAAAATTTCATCAAAGTTAGGTTTAGTTTTGAGTTGTGGCACTACTACTTCATGAAGCATGTCCAGGTAATTCTCTCCAATTTACAGTTCTATTGAAAAAAACAGGCCCAACAACACCTTTGCTTGCTAATGCACCCCAAACTGTTATGCCAGGCTGGTTTAGTTCAGTCTCTATGGTCAAATGGGGATTTTCATCAACCCAGTACACACAGTTATGGCTTTGCTCTTGATTTAAATTGTTCGCCATTAATCCTGAAATAAAAAAATATCATCAAGTAAAAATTTAGCATTACATAATAAAATAAATTACAATCAGCAAGGAAAAAGCTGTTTATGTAAGTTAGATTTATACTCTGAGGAATGTTTTATATTGGTATTACTTAGCAAGTAACTTCAACCATGTAAAAGGTAGTTTAATAACTGTAAACCTACTTTTGGCCACCCTGTATATTACTCTTGATGAATGAATGTAAGCCATGCAATAGTACATTTAAAGAAGCTAACACATCATAGCAACAATTTTTTGATTACAAAATATAATTGTCAGTCAACACATAATTTACTTTTCATTTAACACAGCATTTTCTCCAGCCTATTTTATATATTATTCTTTTATTTCATATACAGGAATAATAATAATAATTAGTTATAAAATATGTAAGATTTCTTTTTTAAATTTAGACTTAATCTTCACTTATACTATAATATTAATACAGTATATTCGCCTTACAGCAAACTCCGATCTTTAATAAACTTAAAATACAACTCTACATATGGATAAATCTATAAATATAAGACATTTATATGACTGATACATTTCTTAGTACCAATATATGCATATACGGAATATAAGATAATTTTAATTACTATAACTTTTTCTACAACAATAACTATAGGGAATGGCTATTTTCAGGTCCGAATTTCTATTTATTAAAACTACGATTTCCACATGAATGATTCGTTTTTGAGTTCCTTTTCTAATTTATCAAAACACAATAGGAATAAATCCTATCTGGATATACATATATCTAAACTATTCAATAGTGAACAAACAGTTGCATATATATATATATAGTAAAAGACCAACAAATGTACCTTTATTTTAATAAATTGTCATTTTCATTTTTTTTTTTTTTTAAATCTCTTTGATTTTATATATTGAGTGTTGTTATTGTTTATAGTTGTTAGTTATAGTTATTGTTGTTTGGATTTATTATTTTGTTTATTTATTAATGGTACATAGCTTTACTTGTTGTTGTTATTATTATTATT
Organism: Epiperipatus broadwayi; assembly: GCA_028023455.1. Lineage (NCBI taxonomy): Eukaryota > Metazoa > Onychophora > Udeonychophora > Euonychophora > Peripatidae > Epiperipatus > Epiperipatus broadwayi. Next base: position 418,558 of record JAQFVV010006621.1, on the reverse strand, counting down.
ATTATTTTTAATGGTGAGATTTTAAATGGTAATAATGACGTGTCTAGTTACTATATGAGTATATCAATATTATAAATAAAAAAAAACATATAAATTCTTAGTTATAAAAAAGAGTATTTTATTTTAAGTGATGATTAAAAAAATGCAATGTTATTATTTATGTATATATTTTTTTAAAGCTATCAAATGAATTTTCAATTTTATATTTTTTATATGATTAATATTTTTATTTTGAATGTTAATTGTTTAAAAAAAACATGACAACAATTGTCAAGACTGCATGTTCTGTGGCATGTGAAAAAAACAACAACAACAGCAACAGAAAAAGAAGCCATAATTAAAATTATTATTAAAGAAACTGAAGGAGAAAAATTAGTTGTACTTTGTTTCTTCAGAATCGCCATTCTTCTGAGTAATTGGATAATCTATTGTATGTAACCATATCAATAATGTTGGGGTGAGTAATATTTTTTTGCAGTTTAAGGGTTAAACTGCAGTCTTCTTTTCTTTATCCTAGCAGTTAAAAGAAACTACTCAACATGTGAATTTCACCGCATCTTAAGCTGAAATTTAAGATAGCTATCTAAAAAAAAATCTACAATGGTAAATTCAATAACAATTTGGAAACAACTGGAATTAATCAGCATATTAAATTCAACATTTCAATTTTTAAGGAAAAAAAATCTTGGAAAATAAACATATATATGCACCTAGGAACTGACAATTTTCATTAACATGATATTTTTCTTCAAAATTCAACCTGGGATAAAATGCATTCAAGTATTAAGAAGAAAAAGTAAAATAACAAAACAAGTTGGACTTTTAAGGGAAATTAATAATTTTATTAATTTAAATGATATGTTTATATAGATATTTTTGAGATCGATATATATATATATATGTTTTTTTTTTTAATTAGAGAAATGAAACGTTTTTATAAGTATAATTCTGTTCTATTTAAGCGACTTGTTTAAAAAGGCAAAAAAACCAAACATTTTGTAAATGTCAAAATCAACACTAAGTATTTAAATTTTGAAAACACAGCTTACGAATTTAGATTGCATAAGGGTTATTATAAATTGTTTTAATAAATGAGATTTTTCTTTACAAATTTTATTATCAAATTTTTATTATTATATATACCTCTTAATTTTTTTTAATTATTTGATAATTGGATGTGCTCTTGGGAATTATGGATCGAATTGAACTTATTAACAGCTATTTAAAATCATGAATAAGTATTCTTACCTGTCAATTAGAAATCGTCATTATATTTTTTTTTGAGTGTGTGTACATATATAAAACTAATAAATAAGAGATTATGTGAAATAAATTACATATTTATACTAAGTGATAAAGTAGCATTAATTGGTTAAGTAGCCAAAGAAATATTAGATTTATAGACCTGAGTGATCCTCATTATAAATAATAAACTTAAGTATTCGGTGCATTTAGTAATAAGCATGGTTCAAAGTGGATATAATATGTACACCTTTTATAATATAATAGAGTGAATTTTGATGATTTCTTTTGACTTGGTGATATTTAATCGATTCACTTAGCCTAGAGAGCATATCTATTATCTACTTTATTAATTTCACAATATTTTACCAGTCAATTATTTATTTATTTTCATTTTAACTTCATATAGTAACTCTTGTTCAAAACATAAACAGCAAAAAATTAATATATTTGCTGTATATAATATATCTTTATTTATTTGATTTTTTTTTAAAGTTGAATATTTGAAAAATATAAATATTGGTTTGTGTTTATACTAATGTATACTTATTGAGTACAAATATGTATTTGTCTATTTTATATATATACTTATTGCAAGTATATAATTTTTTTTTTGTATTTGGTTTGTATTTAAAAAAAACATTTAAAATACAGTCACTATTTAAAAATCAAACCATAATCGAAATAAAGTATGTCATCATCATCATCATTGTCAACCATTATCAATCCACTGCAGGATGAGGGTCTCTCCAAGTTTAATCCATCTTCTCCGATCTTCAGCTTCTCTTCTCCCCATCACCCCTGCACACTTTCTTATTTCATCCATACATCTCACATGTGGTCTCTTTATGGGTGTTTTACAATCTCTTGGAATCCAGTTTAAAATTTCAATTGTCCATCTATTATCATCTCTTCTAACAATAAGTCCAGCCCAACTCCACTTCAATTTTTTAATTCTTTCAATGAGGTCAGTAACACCTGTTTGTTCTCTTACCCATACATTGCGTTTACGATCTCTTATTGTTACTCCCAACATACATCTCTCCATACTTCTTTGAGTGGTCTGAAGTCTCTGAATTGCTCTTCTATTAAGTGTCCAAGTCTCAGATCCATAAGTAAGAACTGGTAAAACACATTTGTTAAAAACCTTCCTTTTCAAACACATAGGCATATTTCCTTTTAGTATCAAGTTATTTCGACCAAAAGCACTCCAACCAAGTTTAATTCTATGATTAATTTCCTCCATTATGTTTCCATCTGTATTAATAATCTGACCAAGGTATTTGTAATTGTTAACTTCTTCTAATTCATCATAATCAATCTTTATTTTCATATTTTGAGCAAATCGATTAAACATTACTTTAGTCTTTTTAACATTTTTCTTTAGTCCTACTTTCCTACTTTCATCTGATAATTCCTGCAACATTTCCTGCAGATCTGAAGCATTATTTGCAAAAACAACTACATCATCTGTGAAATCTAAATGACTTAAATAATCACCATTTACTTTCACTCCTTTAGTTTCCCATTTTAATCCACAAAATACTTCATGCAGCACTGCTGTAAAAAGTTTTGGAGATATGGAGTCACCTTGTTTTACACCTTTCTCAATGTTAACTTTCCCAGTGTCATTATGTAATCTAATTGTTGCTGTTGCATTTTTATAAATATTCTTTAAAATATGACATTATCCTGGATCTATACCTTGATGATCCAATGCTTTAATCACTGAAGAAATGTTTATACAATCAAATGCCTTTTCATAATCTACAAATCCTAAGCATAATGGCAACTCATATTCATTTGTCCTTTCTATAACTTCTCTCAATATCTGGATATGATCTACTGTACTAAAACCATTTTTAAATCCAGCTTGTTCTCTTGGTTGGTGGAAATCTAATGTTTTCTGTAGACGAGTAGTAATTATCTTAGTAAAAATTTTATATAAAACTGATAAAAGGCTGATAGGTCTATAATTTCTAATATCTTGTTTATCACCATTTTTAAATATTAATATTATTACTGCATTCTTCCAATCTTCCGGTACATCTTTCTCATTTAGACATTTGGTATATAACTTTGCTAAAAATTTTTCTATTTCTTCACCTGCTTCTTTTAATATATCAATTATAATTCCATCATTACCTGGAGCCTTTCCTTTCTTCATACATTTAATTGCAGGTCTCACTTCTTCATTTAAAATTCTGGGCAATTCGGAAGATGTAATAGATATAGGAGGTACTTGTTCTTTATTACTATATAATTCTTGATAAAAATCTTCTACCAATTTCATGATGTCATCTCTCCTTTTAGTAATAATTCCATCTTTTTTTCTTATTGCAGATATAAATTTCCTACCAATACCAAAATGTTGTTTTACATTCTTAAGACTTTTCTTTTCTTCTACAGCTTTCCTTGCTAATTCACAGTTATACTTTCTTATATCATTTTCAACTCTTTTCCGCACCATTTTACAAAATTCGAGATATTCAATTCTTTTTAATGCATCATTTTTGTATAGCTTCATATTCCTTCTTTTCTTCATAAATTCTCTAGTCTCAGTAGAAATTTTATTGGTCAATTGCTGTTTTTTTCTACCAGCTATCTTTGTTGCAATTTTCAAAAGTGTATATCAGTTATTTTCATATTAATTTCATTTAAATTTGAATCATGTTCAAAATCTACTAATACTTGAAACCAATTTCTAAATTCTAATTTAAATTCATTAGAATGTTTCTGAAGATTAGGAATATCAACTGTAAATATTGTTTTTCTTAATAATTTTTGTCTCTCTAGTTTTACATTAACACGTATCTTACACCTTACTAATCGATGATCACTTCCTGTGTTAAATTTATTAAGAACATTACAATCTTGAAATATGTATTTCCTGTTAGTCAAAATATAATCCAATTCTGCTGTACTTTCATTTGGATGCTTCCATGTCCATTTCCTTTTAACATTTTTCTCAAAAAAAGAATTCATAATATAAAGTTTTTCTTTTTCTGCAAACTCCACAAGTCTATGTCCTCTCTCATTTCTATTACCATAACCAAAATTACCCACAGCACTTTCATCTTTCATTTTTTTACCAATTCTAGCATTAAAGTCTCCCATAACAATTTTAAAATGGTGTTTACTCTGATCAAAAGCCTTTTGTACATCCATATAAAAATCTTCTACTACTTCATCACTATGAGAACTTGTTGGGGCATAAACCTGAATTATCTGTATTTGGTATCTGCTATTAAGTTGTATAACTAATCTTGCCACTCTGTCCGATACACCATCAATCTCCACAATATTGTTCTTCCACTTTTTATTTATAATTAGTACCCTTCCAAATAAACTACAAAGTCATTGCTTATAAAACAAATGGTATATACTTTTTTTTTAAAGTATGTACCATTTGTTTTATAAGCAATGACTTTGTAGTTTATTTGGAAGGGTACTAATATTTTATTCTTATTTTTATTTTAGTGCCAGATTCATTATGAAGTTTATTAAATTATTCATAATTTAATAATAATTTTGTATTTTAATTATTATTTAATTTTAAAGTCACTTATACAAGTTAGTGTTAGTTGATATATTTAGATATGCATAGTTTACTTATTTAATGTGTATATTAGATTCAATAAAATTCCCTTTGTTTCTAGTATATATTTTGTTAGTCATATTAACCCTGAGAATAAATTATAATGATAGGTCTCATTATTACTTTATACAATTTTAATTTATGTCATATATAGCTAGTTGGAAGAGCTGATAAACAATTTATTCAAATATGATTGAGATAATTTTATCTTTCATTTAAATTATATTATCTATTATATTTGGGCTTTATCAAAAATTGGATTCATTTAGAGTGGATAATATATATGCTCTATTACATTTGGCACCCAATGTGGAGCCTGGTTAATTGATTATTGTTGGTGACAAATAATTTATTATATTTGGTTATCAACTAGGGCTTGAAAAACAAACATATCAATGTTTTATTTTCCATTATAAGTGACTTTTAAACATAAAGTTCAATTAGTAAATGTTTGTTGATGATAAATTGCACTAGTACAATTTTAGTAAAATAATGTTTCGGGCACAATAGTAAATAATTAGTAAAGTTGATTTTTTTTATGTATATAAAATGGTATTAAGTACTAAGTTCCAGAAAATTTATAGGCATCAATTTAATTGTTTTATATTTAACTACCATTATCTTGAGTGAAAAAGTTGTCTCACTATATTATCGAATTAGTTACTTTTAACGCATGTGAGCATTTTATTACATTTTAAATATTTCAAGGTTATATTGAATTTGATATGAAATTTTCACATTTCAATATTATATAAGTGTAGAATCCTCATTATCATTACACATAAATAAATGTTAGTTAGTGATCTCAGTTGTTACTCTCTCTCTCTCTATATATATATATATATATATATATATATATTAGAGGAATTTATTAATGTTATAGTGATAGATGAGATTTTTTATAAACCAAGAAGTTCATGAGTTCAAACAACTGAAATTTAGATTATTGGATGGCTATTAAATATAATAAAATTAAGAGGCTTGTACTTTGCTTAGTTGAGTAATTGCACCTGCAGTAATTAACTATATATATATATATATATATATATATATATAAAGACTTACAAATCCAAGAAATAATATTATATTTCAACCGACCCATGGTGCTGAAATGAGTTCAGACACATATGACTACATAAGCTATTGAGCTTAGATTGAAAATATTATTGTGTTTTCAATTTTATTCTCATGGTTTTATAGTTAAGTAGAGATAAAAAATGGTTGCTGGAAGGTTGCATTAGATCCTAAGATCTAGGTGCAGTGCTCTCAGATCCAAAGCTCCTCACTGACGAAGGCCACAAGCCAGAAACTAGTCTGGGGATATTGGATGAGTAGGCAATAGATAGGAAATTTATGCACAAGCCTTCTGGAATCGATTGATTACTCTGGTTGGCACAGGGTGGCACTACTGTATGGAGAGTTTTTTCTTGTTTATAAACAATTATGTGTTAGTATAAGAGATGGTGATCATGTGATGCTTAATGCTTTAACACAAATCCTGCTTAATAGGATAGTGGTGACTATGGTTGTTAAAGAGCCAAAGACACCAAAATGTATGTGTGCTGAACTGAGTTCAGACACATATGACTATATAAGCTATTGAGCTTAGATTAAAAATATTATTGTGTTTTCAATTTCATTCTCATGGTTTTATAGTTAAGTAAAGATAAAAGGTGGTTGATTGCTGGAGGGTTGCATTAGATCCTAAGATCTAGGTGCAATGCTCTCAGATCCAAAGCTCCTCACTGATGAAGGCCACAAGCCAGAAACTAGTCTGGGGATATTGGATGAGTAGGCATTAGATAGAGATTTTATGCACAAGTCTTCTGACATCCATTGATTACTCTGATTGGCACAGGGTGGCACTACTGTATGGAAAGTTTTGCGATGAGTATTTTTGTAAAAATTGAGTTTATGTTCTAGTATTTTCAATATTCAGTGATAAGTTTTAAACTATAATGATGTACTAAATAATCACAAAATCTATATCTGTTAACATGGACTCAAACTGTATTCACAAACTATTAGCAGATCATTCTATCTTTTAGTTTGATAGAAGAACATGGATTGTAATACTTCATTACTTCTGTAAGAATTTGTTTACTGTGAAAGCTTAATATTGTGATGTTTTATAATATTACAATTTGGGTTGTACTTTCCAGTGTGTAACTTTCTAGTAATTTTGTATCAGCCAAAAGCATCACATGATCACCATTTCTTATGCTTGCTTAAAACTGTTATTAAAACAGGCAAAACTCTCTATACATAATGCCACTCAGTGGAGGTCAGAGTAATCAACAGAAGCCAGAAGGCTTGTACATAAAATCCCCATCTAGTGCTTACTCATCCAATATCCCCAGACTAGTTTCTGGCTTGTGGGCTTATTTTAATCCAAGCTCATTAGCTTATATTGAATGAATAGGTACTAGATAATCCCACAAGCCAGAAACTAGTCTGGGGATATTGGATGAGTAAGCACTAGATGGGGATTTTATGCACAAGCCTTCTGGCATCCATTGATTACTCTGGCTTTCATTCAATATAAACTAATGAGCTCAGGTTGAAATAAGCCCACAAGCCAGAACCTAGTAATAGCTTGGATTGAAAATAAGCCCACAAGCCAGAAACTAGTCTGGGGATATTGGATGAGTAAGCACTAGATGGGGATTTTATGCACAAGCCTTCTGACATCCATTGATTACTCTGGCTTGCACTGAGTGGCAATACATATAGAGAGTTTTACCTGTTTTAATTTTGTATCAAACTATTACATTATCAATGTCTTTTAATAGACATCAGTCACAGATGATTATGGCTTAATTCTTTACTAGAAGCTACAATAAATCCCAAATTTTCTTGCCAAATCACATTAATATTCTAATTAAACTTTCATTAATCAATTCCTCAAATATCCTGCAAAAATATATAATGTATACTAGGCAAATGCTAACATATTATGGATGTTACCAATTATCATTTTTATGATTGTCATTCATAGTATGTATTGACTGCAATAATATGATTTTTCTTCTTATCTACTATGAAAATTATATTTACTTGCAATTTTATGTGTAGACTAAGGTTTGCTTTATTAGGTTTATTCTTTATAGATTTATATAACTTTATTTTAAATGGATATAGAGAATAAGTTAGACATAGTTCTTCATATCTATCTTTGAATTTCTTTATTTCATTATCTTTTAAGTTAGTTGTTTAAAAAGAAAGAAAAGTTAAAGTCTTTCTATTCAGAATCTTACTGACTTTCTAAAAATAATTTTTTCTTACATTTATATAAAATATTCAATAAGAAATATGTAGAGCAAAATCAACAATATTTTAAGAGTCATAAAATTAAAATTCTTTAATTTCATTTCTTTTATGCTATAAAATTGTGATGGTATAAAATTAATAATAGTATTTAAGCTTAGTTATATTAGAAAAATAATTTTTTAATATTAAATTTATTAATTATATTGTCATTCACATTATATATATATACAATTCTGTTCTAAAACAATTAAATAATATACATTAAATAATTTATATATAATCAGCAAAAAACTATAATTAAATTTAATCAGATATCTAAATTAAAAGAAAAAAATACGTGAGTATTTGCATTAATGCAGCGGTAAAGCGTCAGGTTCACAACTAAGCGTTCATGAAATGCATGCAAATTAAAAAAAAAAAGTCTCAATTCAGTTAAATAAAATTATTGAGCCCAATTTACAATTAAAGCCTTAAACATGGCATGATCTCCATAGCAAATAACAATATGTTTTAAAAATACAGATAATTGAATAAAATGATGTGATATGTTGGACTATTTTCATCATCTGTGAGTGAATGTTGAATGTATAGAAAATTTTAAACTTTATTTAAACTTTTCAAATAAAAACAACTTGTTAGTAATAACACAAAATTAGACAACACAGGTTAGTAATTACACAACGTTTTGTGTATTATTATTCTCCACTCTTCTTTGGTGTTGCTGGCGTGATATGCACAATGACAGTATTCACATAGAAGTTGAACTCGCACTTTTAGATTTTTAAATATTGAATTTAAGGCAAACATTCTAACCAAGTGAGCTATTCTGTCAAAGACAACAGATAGTAGAAATTTGATATATTTATATATGAGGGTTGGTTCAAATCTTACTGAGTCCTTCAATTTTTTTTCTTAGGCCACCAACCCCTGAAGAAGAGTGGAGAATAATAGTATTCCAAACGTTGTGTAATTACTAACCTGTGTTGCTAAATTGTGTGTTGTTACTAACAAGTTATTTGCATTTGAAAAGTTTAAATGAAGTTTAAAATTTTCTATACATTCAAAATTCACTCATAGACGATGGAAATAGTCCAACATATCACATCTAATAATATACCATCATCACAAACTTTCAGGCAAATATTGAATAAAATTGTTTTACATTTTATATTAATAATAAAGCATTCTTATTAATTGAAAAGTAAAGTATTACTATAAAACTTCTACAGTTAAAGAACAAAAATTACAATAGATGAAAAGACGGTCTCAGTTCCTATAATAATGAATATAACATATGAAAAGTCTAAAGATTCAAATACATTATAAGGAATCTAGTGAAATGCAATTTATATTACCAAGCAAAAGCAATACTTTTCATTTTATTGGTGATAGATGAATGAATTAACTATATGCCCATCTGTAAAAAATTATGTGGCATTTTTTATTAGAATGATATCTATATACTGTACTTTTTTTCTAAAAAAATTCCAAATATAGTAAGTTAAATAATCTTACCTCTCTAGAAATCTATAGAAAACATATTAAATGTAATAATTTTATTTAGATTAAAACTTAAAGCTTCTTATAAATTTGAATGTATACTATTCCTCTGATGGATTTAATCAGTATATATTTATAACTTATTACTTCTATTGCACCATAAAATTTATATAATTATTTTTAAATTCTTTCTTCAGAATATATAAAATATATCTAATTTACTAGTTGTTCCGTTATCTGTGAAGAAGAAATTGTACATAACAGATTAGTTTTATATGTTTGTGGGAATGTTTTAACTAATACAAAACTCATCACAATCTGTAACATTACAGTAAATGTATAAATTAAGTTCATTGTTTTGTCTTTTTTTGCCTTAAAATTATTCTTTCTGTTTAGCTGAGTTATTTTTTGAAAACCTCTATGCAGCAAATTAACAAAACAAAAACAGAAAAATAATAAAAATGTTTTTTTAAAAAATAGAATGATTCACAATCATATTAGCTTTGAATAATAAATAAATAAACTATGAAAGATAAATGTGGGGAGACAAGTAAATATAGATAGCTTATCCATCTGTCTTTACAGAAAAACAATGATGAAGACATTATTCCCTAGGCTTGCTATTTGTTCGGTGTTGATGATTTGAGCAGTTTTTTATTCTATAGCTAAGAATAGTTTATTAACTATTTATCAAGCAATGTTTGATGATTAGCGGGGATCGCTATTGATTTAACTACCTGAAAGAAAAATCCAGTCTGAATCAAATCTGAAAAAAAATTATCTGGTTAGAATTTGAACTTATATTATTTAAAGGGCATAAAAATATGCTATCTTTTTATCATGCTGCAAATAGACTATTGCTACATTTAAAATAATTAAAAAGAATTAGAAAATAATTACATTATTTATATTTTTGTTCATAATATAAACGATAAAATTTAAAAATTAATTAAAATGTAAGTTATACATTCTTATTGCTAAAACTGAAATAAATAACTTTGAAAACCAAAAATATTATTTGTTTTTAAAGATTATTTTAAATATTGACAGCATAACATTCTAGATATAAAATTGTTTTTATTAACGGCTTTTATTCTGCTAATACTTGCAGAATTGTGATTTTAAACAATATTTTTCTTACTTTATATAAAGCCTATTGATATGACAATGTCAATTTTGTTTGAAGTCTACTTGTCATTTGGTTATGACGGAATTTTAAAAATATTTTATATAAATTCAAAATAATTATTTTATTCAATTTCGCTAAATATACTGATTTTTTGATTATGTTTATGTCTTTTCTTTCTATTCTTTAATCAGATTTATTTTCAAACGAGATTATAATTTAGTGCATGTATTATTTATTAACTTCTTCTTCTAAGAAAAAAATGTTTATGATTTTACATCAGCATTTTATTTTACTACATTTTGTTATATACTATTACATTTTATACTTGACAATTAAAATGAAACATCTACTGAATGTTGCTACACTATTTTTTAATTTTATAAATGCAAAATATATTACATTTATTTACGTATTATTTCTTATTCCATTTATTGATGTCAAAATTTATTACTATTTATTTTCAAAAACCTGAAAAGTAATAAAATGTCAAAAACAACAACAATAGCAAATATATGTGAAGATGTGTTATGAATAATATCAGGAAATTAAATTGGCTTGTTTAGACATTAAATTTACTGAATGTTTAAGATATCTTTACTTCAACATGCATATTTGAAAAGTTTTGATAGAGTTAACTAGTCATCACTTTTTAAAATATGATAAATGTTTTCTGTATATGTAAATAAATAAGTATACAAATAAGTAAAAAAAAAATTCAAGGTAACTCGGGAAAATGACAGCATCTCTGGTTCAGACCCATTTTTTTGTGATTTAAAATATAAACAATATATTTAATAACTTATAATCAAAAAAGTAAGTCATATATAACGTGACATTACTTTTATAAGTATGTATTTACAAAAATGCAATACAGAGAGCATACCAATTGAGAGCATACCAATAGCTCAAACAAGCTCTTAATTAATAAGTGTGGTATGAGAAAATATTTAAAATCTCTGTCCAGAACACTCTCATCTCAGCTTATGCCTCATGTCAGTGGAGAGCTAGAATATTCGGACACTAGATCTAAAATATCAACTCAAAACCCAACAATTATTTTATACATATATTTAAATAGAAACTGAAATTTTCGGCCATGAAAATGTCTTTAAATCCAGCTATCTAATTTAAATAGCTCTCCACTGACAAGAGCCACAAGATCGAAACCAGTTGGTCTGGAGATGAGAGTGTTCTGGATAGAGATTTTAAATATTTTCTCATACCCCATTTATTAATTAAGAGTTTGTTTGAGCTATTGGTATGCTCTCTGTATTGCATTTTTGTAAATACAAGCTTATAAAAGTAATGGCATGTTTTATATGACCTGCTTTTTTGATTATTATAATTTTACCTATAAGGCTTTGGCTATACTAAGGCTAATAAAATGTCATAGATCTGAATTTAGTTCAGTCCCATATAGCTATTTAAATTAGATAGCTGGATTTAAAGACATTTTCAAGTCTGAAAATTTCAGAGTTTCTACTTAAATATACGTATAAAATAAGTGCTGGGTTTTGAGTTGATATTTTAGATCTAGTGATCAAATATTATAACTCTCCACTGACATAAGCTATAAGCTCATAACCAGTTGGTCTGGAGATGAGAGTGTTCTGGATAGAGATTTTAAATAATTTCTCATACCACACTTATTAATTAAGAGCTTATTTGAGCTATTGGTACACTCTCTGCATTGCATTAATAACTATTATACAACTTAAAGTATAAATATAAGAAAATAACTTCTGCCCTATCTGCATGGTTTTTCTTTCATTATGGAGCATTTAAGAAAAGCAATATATTTATATGACCAGCTATTTGATTTCTTACATAATAAATATCTAATAAATAAAGTAAAACTCTATAAAGAAAAAAAAAGCCATGGTATTCTACATTAAATATTATTTAAAAGTTAGCAAAAAATAAAGTAGTGACTAAAATACATTTAAATTAAAAGACAATTGGACTGCTCAAATAGCGCTTTTCCAAAAATGTACACTACTTTAACTTCAGCTTAAATGAATATAGTAATTATCATAATTTTCTAGTCTGTAGTATGTGTAGCAAGTTTAATTTATCAAAAATAATCTATAAGAGTAATCAATATACATTAGTTTCACTAAATGTCTCTGGACTTTATTTCACACCTTGAACCTAAAAAAAGCTTATAACTTTATATTTAAAAAAAATCACAAAATAATTATGCCTATAAATAAAATGTACTCTTAATTTTTTATAAAAAGACAAAATAAATACTATTTTTTTTCTTAATGGTTGATTACTGGAAATGATGATGATTTAATTACAATTTCTTGTATGCAGATACATTAACAACTGGTATAGCAGGATATTCTTTTATAAACTGTTAAAGTTAATCTTAAACAGCTTAATTTTCAACAATCAGTGTTATTATTACTTAGAAGTCTATAAATTAATTGTTTAAATCAAAAGTTCAAAACAAAATTGAATGTTTAAGAAATTTTCTGTTGATTTTAATTTCACTTACAAATATTTGTTTGTTGATTGAAATCCTATTTAGCTGGCATGAATTAATTTGTTGTTGACTTCAATAATACAAGATGTTTCTTAGAAAATAATTTGCCTAGGTATTGACCATTGGCATCCCTGTCTGCATTCTTATCTCAACTACTTTTCTCTACTGACATATCAGTTTCTTTACTAAAAGTGAATAACACTAAAGTCCATTTCCAAAAAAAACAACTTTCAATTCCATCAGTTGTTTCATATCATAAAATAAAGAATTCATTAAAACTTTGAAAAAACAAAAATAACCTTGGTGCATGTTGTTTAGTTCTAAAATTTTATTCAAAACGTTTTTTAGATGTTTTAAATCATTTTTATTTATTTAAAACAAATAATATCAACAAATAAAAAATCCTTCTCCTTTTTTCTTTTCAAAAACTTTATTTTTTATCTCAATACTGAACATATATATATACATTAATATACAAAACTCCAACGTTTCAACTGTTTTATCTCATACAGTCATTTTCAAGGATAGCTATCCTTGAAAATGACTGTATGAGATAAAACAATTGAAACGTTGGAGTTTTGTATATTAATGTATATATATATGTTCAGTATTGAGATAAAAAATAAAGTTTTTGAAAAGAAAAAAGGAGAAGGATTTTTTATTTGTTGATATTATTGTAGAACATATATATTTTAAAAGAAAAAGTGGATGTACCTTTGCTGCGTTATTATATATTAAAACAAATAAACAACTTCTAAATAATAATCATTTAAATACCTTCAAATATGTGCAAATTTTAACTGACAGACTTCTCACATCGATATAAAATTTAATGCATTTAAAATAATTCATTTTTCCCCTTTCCCCTTTTCTCATTATTTATAAAATACTATTGTTTGTTTATATAAAAAATAAAAATTTATCTGAAAATAAATTTAAACTTTAAAAATGATAAGATAATCTTCCATGCAAATTAACTTATTATTACTATTACCTTAAATTTAAATTTTATTCTAACTATTTGCCTATGTAATTAAATGATTGCATACTTAAATTTTTTTATTTACACAATTGAAGAGGCAAAATATATTTAAGTAAAATGTCATTTATAATGCAATTTAAAAAAAAAGTGTCTAATGTTCGTAACCACAGATCGTTATTTTAGCAAAACAAAAATATTGATATGTCTTTAACATTAACAAATTGAATAAAACAACATGGGATTCCTTCCCACTGGATTTAATGTATAGTTTATAATATAATCGGTGCAGGTTATTTGTAAAGTAAGAATTTATATATAAATGATAATCCTTAGTTTAAAGCTAAAATATGTTTATTCTTATAAATACAGATAACCAACCTTCATGATCATTAGCTTCATATTTGACTAAAAAAATTTTTTAAGCTTACTTATCTTTACTAAAATAAAATCCTACTAAATACAGGTTAAAATTTTTTTAAAGCAAATAAATATCCATCACTTCAAAATTCTTATATAAATAAAAAATATTATGGCCATCATTCAAACCTCTAACAAAGCCTACTGTTATATATGGTCTTGTTTTCAAATAATGGATACTCCAGATTCCATCTTATCTTGATTGGATTGTGCATTCTTCACCACAGACCAATGTATATACAAATATATAACAAATGTCCTTAGGAAGACTGAACCAATACATAATAATGGTCACTGAATCCAATTGTTCTCACCACAGATGGAGATCTGATCATAAATAGTCAATTTATTTGGAAGTTAGGACAGACAACGACTATCAAAATTAAATGGCAATATACACATTGTATATGGTTGAGTAGTGTGGCAAGTTTACATCAGAACTGGAAGCAGCTAGATATAAACCAGGCAAAAGGCAAGCTACTAAAATACAGTCAGAAGTAGACACATATGCAAATAGTTCTATTTTTATATAGTGATGTTTAGAAGTTTTTAAATTTTAAATGAATTATTGTATTAATCTTGGTTTTTGTACATAACAGAAAATATGCTGTCTTTCAGCTAATCTTATCTAATATAGTTTTGCACATGTTTACATTATAGTAAATCCAATATACTTAATAACATTATGATCATTTGCACATGCTATTTCATTCAGTCTTAATGTTGGTTTCACAGATCATTATAATCTAATGATAGTTATATTTCCATATATAAATTTTAATAAGCAATTGGTCTATTTCATGTATATAAATTTACAAATGCAAAAACAATATAAACAACTCCAAAATAGTATTCATATTCTTTTTCTTTTTTATATTGTTTAATAAATTATTTTTAAAAATCACTCTTTCTGTACACTATGTTGTTCTCCAAGATATTGTGATTTCTTTCTAATACCTTGTATGATAATTTAAAAAGTAAAAAAAAAATATTTTGTTTTATTAAATTCTTTTACAATTTTCTTATCACTATTATAATTTATATTAAACAAAATTACTTAACATTTCAATTTTATGTTTCTTTTGTAATTCTTTAGTAATTGTTTGGGTTACATTTCCAATATTTTATTTTAAAATTAAAGCATTATTCTGTGTTATATATATATCACTTTGCTTTTATTTATAATGTATAGGATTATAAATAAAGAAATGTTTTAAAATGATATTTGTACTTTGCAAATATAGAAAAAAAGTAATAAACTGAAATATGTAGTCAGCACAATGGCTTTTTTAATTGAGTAATTGCAGTTCTGCTGATAAAAAATTTAATGACCTAAATATTTATTTGAACTCCACTTTTAAAATTCAATTGAGATTATTGTTAAGTCATTATAAAGCAATGAAAGTATGTTCAAATGTTTAAAATTGAATTTATAGTTATTAAAAATGACAAAAATTACTATAATGTATATAAGGCTAGGGAAATCATAGTTTTTTTCCTCACTTTTACTTTTTTGTTGATATGTTTTCTTAAAAATCTGATATTTTAAAATAAAATATAAGTATAATCATGAATATTTTTATTTTAAAATAAGTAGTTTGCAAATATTTTGCAAAAAAAATCATAAATATAAGAATAAACTCTGGAATATATATATATTTTCTAAAAGCACACACAAAAAAGTGCTTGTAAATACTCTCACAAGCATTCTTGAAAGTTATACACAAAATATATTAATAAGCAGCCTGTTACTTGATTTTATTAGGTTATCTGTACTATATGTATATAAATATTTTAAATTAATAAATCAATATACATTTCTTTTGGCACAACCAATTAAAGACCTGAACACCAAGTAATTAACTGAGATTAGGGTCATATATGTTTAAAAATGTAGAATTATATTTCTTTTTTTTTTTGATTTGTACTAAGATGTTCACATTATAAAGACAATAGTTGATCATCATTCCTATATAAGGAAAGTAATATATATGATATTATATAAATTTGGTTTGCCAACATGGTTATCCAAAAGAATAACTGGTGAATGTCTATAATTTATTTCATAAGAGTATCAAGGATAGTTCCTATTAAGTGATCTAGTATGTAGTTAAAAATATTACAGTAATGATTATTTTAATAATCTGATAGAGTATTTAAATTTTTTCAAATGATACTACAAGTTTTCATACATATAAATATAATATATTAAATAACTGATCATAAGAAATAAGTGAATGTTATCTTGTCTTTGTTGTTAATATTTTTTGAAAACAGCAGTGGATGGTGAAACAGGTCCCAGGTTATCAATTGTATTATTTGCAAAAAATATTTAAATACTTAAATCCCATTAAATTTATAGTACAATAATCTTATTAGTGAGTATTTTGAATGGGGTTAATATATCAGATGGATCTAGCCTAGGAAATTTGGAGATTGTAAAAATGTTTCATGTCATGATGAACAAATTTAAAGCTCTTGAAATAAAAATCGATGCAAAATTAGATGAAGCTAAAGCTGATAACCAGGCATTAAGTGCTAAGTTGGATGCTAAATTGGACACTAAGTTTAATGAGGCATGAATTAAAGCTAAAGCTGATAGCCAAGTATTAATTAAAGTAAATGCAAAAATGGATGTTAATTTAAAAAATTTAAAGGCTGACTTGATAACTGCATTAAATGATAATATTGATAACAAATTTAATGAGTCCAAACATGAAATCCAAACATTAAAAGTAGAATTCACAGTTAATTTGGAAGGATCCAAATTTGAAATTAATAATAGGTTAGAAAGGTAATCAATAATTTCAGGCTAAAATGGAAGTTTGGTTTAGTCATTTTCAGCATAAGGTTTTGGCATTTAATAGTGAATTGAAGGCTAAATATAGCAAATGTAAAAAAAAATGTAAACTAAAACTGAAAATGGGTTAAGGAAGATAGGGGTTGAATGTAGGATGCCAAAATTTTCAGGAACAATTGTTGAAAAGCATAAAACTTTATGTTGTAAATTTGTGGATTTTAAATAAGAGATGGGTGATTAACATCAAACTTTTAAACTAAAAGTCAAACAAAAAATAGAAATGATAAATTACAAACAAAAAGTTGTTATGAAAAATTTAGAAAATAAATATACACATATTTTTGCTAATTTTAAATATGACAACAGTAAATTACAGAAGTAATTTCAAGATCATTTCTAAACATGTACTAATACTATTTCTAAATGGATAGATAAAATTAAAATAAAAACTGAATGTGATAGTATTGAAGATAGAGAAGAAAATATGGACAAAGAGATAAAAGATATAATTTTTTCACCTGCCTTTTTTAATATATCAATTATGATTCCAACATTACCTGGAGCCACTCCTTTCTTCATAAATTTAATTGCATGTCTCACTTCTTTATTTAAAATTCTGGGCAATTTGGAAGATATAATAAATATAGGAGGTACTTGTTCTTTATTACTATATAATTCTTGATAGAAGTCTTTTACCCATTTCATGATGTCATCTCACTTTTTAGTAATAGTAACATCTTTTTTTCTTATTGCAGGTATACATTTTCCACTAATACTAAAATGTTGTTTTATACTCTGGAGACTTTTATTCTCTTCTACAGATTTACTTGCTAGTTCACAGGTATATTTTCTTATATCATTTTCAATTCTTTTCTGCACCATTTTACAAAATTCGAGATATTTAATCATTTTTAATGCATCATATTTGTATAATTTCATATTCCTTCTTTTTTTAATAAATTCTCTAGTCTCAGTAGAAATTTTATTGGTCAATTGCTTATTTTTTCTACCAGCTATCTTTGCTGCAGTTTTTAAAAGTGTATCAGTTATTTTCTTATTAATTTCATTCAAATCTGAATCATGTTCAAAATCTACTAATACTTGAAACTGATTTGTAAGTTCTAATTTAAATTCATTAATGTGTTTCTGAAGATTAAGAATATCAGCTATAAATATTGTTTTTAAATAATCTTTGTCTCTCTAGTTTTGCATTAACATGCATCTTACATCTTACTAATTGATGATCTCTTCCTGTGTTAAATTTATTAAGAACATTACAATCTTGAAATATGTATTTTCTGTTAGTCAAAATATCCAATTCTGCTGTACCTTCATTTGGATGCTTCCATGTCCATTTTCTTTTAACATTTTTCTCAAGAAAAGAATTCATAATATAATTTTTTTCTTTTTCTGCAAACACCACAAGCCTATGTCCCCTCTCATTTCTATTACCATAACCAAAATTACCTGCAGCACTTTCATCTTTCATTTGTTTACAATTCTAGGATTAATGTCTTCCATAACAATTTTAAAATGTTGTTTTCTCTGATCAAAAGCCTTTTGTACATCCATATAAAAATCTTCTCCTACTTCATTACTACGAGAATTTGTTGGAGTATAAAGCTGAATCATCTCCATTTGGTATCTGATACTAAATTGTATAACTAATCTTGTCACCCTGTCCAATACACCATCAATATACACAATGTTGTTCTTCCACTTTTTTGTAATGAATCCTACTCTACTTTTATTTCCAATATTCGTGCCTTTATAGTAGAGTACATGCCCACTTTTTAAATCAATTGTCTTCTCACCTTTTCTTCTAACTTCACAAAGTCCAATAATGTCCCATTTAATATAAGACCTTCTAATTCTTGCAATTTTTTTCACTTGATAAAGTGTCATCATCAAATGGCAGCCCAGGTCCACAGGGGATTTTTAGCATCCTCCACCTTCAGCCACCAATCACAGCCTTTGTTGGTGGATTTACAGCCTCCTGGGAATAAAGACCATGATTTATTTTTGTCTGTCATGATTTTATATATATTGGAAAATATTTATCATTTACACATACATTCATTTTGTCTTATCAGACAACTGAGAAAAAAGACCATGGTATTTTTTGATCTTAAACTCAGAGGTAAAAAGTCAATAAACACACCACACTGGTTAATGCATGTTGGTGAGCATCTCATTTATGTTCATGTACTATATGAATAATCACATAGTAATAACAGCTGCAATGACAAGAATGTATGGAGTGGACATTAGAAGTTTGCCCTGCTTCATTTTTTTAAAGTCTCCAAGAGGAATCAATGAGTCTCCTTTCAGTTAATAGCAAACTCATTTCATCATTATATATATCCAACGTTTAAAATCAAACAAAGCTGCAATTTAGATATTTAAAAATTAATCATATTATCAATTCTGTTGTAAATAATTAGGTGTTCCCAATCTTTAAGTTATATAATGAGAGAAAATTTGTCTTCAAATAAGTTTGTTGTGAGATATGTTTGTCTGGAAATTTTTATAGTGAAAAATAGTTAATGATATAATAGATTTAATTTGAGGAGTTTGTTGCATATGTAAAATTACTTTTTTTTAGACAAAGTACAGTCAATTACTGCACCCCCCATTTATATATATATATATATATATATATATATATATAATTAAATTATTATACATATACATTTATATATATATATATATATATATATAAATGTAATGTATTTAATTTAATTACATTTATGATAATGATATTAAAGACTAATCATCCTTTAAATACATTTGTATATAATATATTATAAAATGAGAAAATGAATAGAATAAAAATATTGACTGTAAAATGTTTATTGCACGAAATATAATCTGTTTATATTAATTCTTAGATGTAGTATTTAAATGAAATAAGAAATGAGAAATTTTATCTCATGATATATAATCCAACAAACAAAATTGTAAGGTTTCGATATAATTGAAATAACACTAAATTATAAGGTGAAATGGTAAATTAACTCACATCTCCGAAAGTTTATAATAAGTTTTAAAATATTATAAAACAAAAAAAAAACATTTAAGAATATAAACATGTTTAAGAAATAGTAAATAATACAGTTTTGTTGTGAGTGATGTTAAATGAAATTAAAAGTACTATTTTCTAATGACATTTAATACTGAGAAGCTTTCAGATTTTTTAGTAATTCTGAGGATTTTCCCAAAAAATCTTTTGACTGTGATCATTGTTTATATATTGATTGAAATAGGTTAAGATGTCACTGATGAAATTGATTTAGGTGAATTTTTATTCAAATAGTATAAGAAATTTTTTTTTAGTATTTTTATTTTTCTCTTGTTGACTAACAATTAATTGTTTTTAATATATAAAAACAGGCAATCTATTTGAACATAATAGGATGAAAACTGTTTCATTTATACATTATCACAATGAATACAACTTTAAAAAAACGGGCAATAAGTTTTTTACATATAGGCACCCTATTAATATTTGTAATGTTTTTTATAGTGACAATAAAATTATGTTTTGGTATTTAAAAATAATCAACATCCTAAAAATAGTTACTTAAATGGAATGACACATTAAAGCAAAAAAATATTATGAAATTGAATAAGTACGAATGATTTAACACAGTGGAAAGGAGACTATCAATGAAATTTAGCATTAGAATAAATCATTTATTTAAAAATTAGAGGTAATTTTTTAACATGTTAAAAATAATTTTTAAACATATATTCTCTAAATAAAATATCAGTCATTGAAATACACTATTTAATATGTTTTTTAAAAAATCAATTATATTTATTAATTTGCATAAACTAATAATCAAACATTGATCATTACTGTATTATTTGTAAATGTCAACTATCTTTTAAGGCTACAAAGTTATTTATAAGAACACCTAATATGTTTTTGTAGATATTATATAACTTTGAATTTTGTACTTGCATTGTTCACAACACTTCGACCACCAAACATTTTTCATCAGAATATTACTTTAGTAACAACATTAATATCTCCTTGAAATCAGAAGAAAAATAATGATATTGTTAATTTATTATGTACAATTTTGTGATGCAAAACATTTATTATTAAAAAAGAATTACCTATTTATGCACCAGTTATCAAAAATATTATCAAAACTAAAAATGAAAAAAAAAACCCTTAGAGATTAAAATATTTTTTTCAGAAAATCAGAATCTTTTGATTATGGAATAAATAAACAAGAGTAAACTGTGTGTCATTTTTGGACACCTTGTCTTCAAAGGCCCATTCTGCTGAATATTATATTCATAACATTTGTCAGAATATTATTAAGCAAATCAGGTTTAAATAGAATTATAAACATAAAAAGATATGCATTACATAACATAAAGAAAGAAATATAAAGTAAGCTTACAAAGAATGAGCAATGGTAATTATAAATAAAAATGGTAACATAAAAAGAAGTCTGATTATTTTAAGTGACAAAAATTTTATAATACAAAAAAAAAAACTGTAAATATGTTATTATTTCTTAATATATTTTCCAATCCTAAAGATATAGAATCAAGATATTATCTTAAGACAAATATATTTGATTTTTTATTACAAATTAAAAATCATTCTAGTTAATTTTATATTCTTCATATTGTGACAAGCATTGAGTATTCTATTAAAATATCCAGCTTATGCGAGTACTCTTACATTAGACATAATATTATCATTCATTTATTACATTAAAAATACCGAACTTACAATTTATTAATCTGGTAAGACATCAAATTTCAACTACCAAATATATCAAATTATTTTGTATTAACCACCTTTTTGTTAATAGAATTGAAGCTATAACATCTGCTTTAGAGAGAAGAAATTATGAATATCATCACAATATATTCTTTACTGAATTGCTATATATGATATTAAAAATAATATTTTAGTTTTCAATTCCGCTATTTTTATTTTATTTATTTATTTTTCACAAAGTAAGCTATTGCAATGGATTTAAAAATAAAAATTTAATTCTGACATTTTTATGATAGAACTTAAATCTTTTATGATAAAAATTTTCAAATTTAAACCTCATATCTGATTTAAATATATAAATAATATTTTAATGATTTGATTATATGATGAATATTGCTTTGATTTCTTTAAAGATATTCTTTCCAGAAAAAAGTCATTAAAGGTGTGAAAAGATTGGAAACATTTTTTTAATACTGAAGGTTCTTATTACTACTCCAATAAAGCCACTGTGATCAATTTTTCATTTAAATAACAGACAAGCATATCATAATATGAATATAATAATTTGCACACTTTTTCAAGATAACGTTACAAAAACAGTGACGTAATAACTTTAATAGTGGATGGTTGGATTTCTGTGCCATCGTATGTGTTTAATTTAATTGTACAATATTTTACATTTAATCTTTAATCTTATTGATGAATTAAATTTGGAATTTGTCGGATGGAACATTAATATTTTCTAAAAATATTATTTCTGTTCATATTTTTCTTTTACAAAGTACAATTAAATTTTTTTAGTAGCAATCAATATTTGATAACAACTGTAAGTAGTTTGTATATTTTTATTTGTTTACATTAAAAAAAATGTAAAACAAAACTTTTTTCCTAAGATTATCATAACATTTAAGAATTTATACATTTATTCCAATTACTAAGAATTTTATTAATTTATTAATATAATTTAATTTTTATATGTCAGTTATCGCTATTTTTTAATTAAAAATGGTAAATAGATTGTAAAAGACTACCTGAATGTTAATAAATCCCTCTAATCAATCAAACAGAAAAATAGTTGACAGATATTAATTTCAAGAGAATTATAAATCTCAAGAGAAGAAGCACTTTTAAAAATTAAACATATTAATAAAACTGATGTAACAAAATAATTATATTATAAAATAATACAAATCAAAGGTTTTTAAAGATAGCAAAATCAGAGTTTCATTTATAATTCAAATACATATGTAACTGCAGAAAAAAGTTTGCTTTTAACTAAAAGAAGACACCCTTCATTCCACATTGAAGTTTTAATGAATGAAGCAGGGTAAATATCTAATATTCAATTCATAGATTCTTGTACTACCACAGTTATTACTATGCGTTCATTTATATAATAAATAAAGATGTATGTGCTGATCACCGGAATGTAACAGTTAGTATGGAAAGTTACTAGCTTTTATCTAAACATTTAAGATTAAGAAATATTAGGGTCTTTTTTCTTAATTGCCTATAACATCAATTCAGTTTTTCTTGAAGGCAGAATGAATATGTGCATGTGAATGATTTTTTTTGTTAAATAAATATTTACAAAAAAAACCAGACAAAATTAAACTTGGCTCTTATTATCCAAACTATATAAAGTTGCCAGCCAAAACAACAATTATCAATAGAATGCAGAAGGTTCTAAGAAGCCCCTAATGCCATTCAATCGGGACATTTTATTTAGGTACATACATCTGTAAATTACTTTCATTGAAGATAATAATAGAAATTGTAGGAAGAGTTGTTTAATATTACATGGGACTTTGTTGGACTACGTAAAGTTAGCACTTGATTTAAAAAGTCAACATTTATTTTACTACAAAAGTACAAATATTAAAAGCAAAAGTGGTATAATATTCATTATAAAAAAAGTGAAAAACAATATTGTGGTTATTGATGATATAGAGGGAATGGCAAGATTAATTATACAAATTAATAGAAAATGCCAAATGCAGATAATTCATATTTATGCACTAACAAATGAAAAAGAAATGGAGGATTTTTGCATGAATGTAAATAATGTTTTTTTTACCAGACCAAACAACATAATTATTAAATGATTGATAGATAGAAGAGCTATAAAAAATTTGATAATGATAAAAATGAAAAATAATACCGATTTGTGAAGTTAGAAGAAGAAAAAAATGTATATTATAAATTGTTTCTTTGAGAAAAATACTAATCTGGAAATGGACATTAAAGCATGCAATACAAATGAAGAAAGTGTATAATTAGATTATATTTTGACTAACAGAAAATATGTATGTTTTCAATAGATTCTAATAGAAAAAGTGATAATTTATTGAAGTAGTAAATCTGTGATCCAGATTTATGCTTTACTATTCCAACTTAACTAACCACCAAATGAGATCCAAACCAATTCTTTCATATGCCTGGGTAATATAGAGAGTCAGCACACACATCCATACATCTCTTCCTGACCCTCAAAAATAATTTGAATAAGTATTATTAAATATTAAATTTATAAAATCAATTATAGTTAAAATCCTTAAATAGCAAGAGTCATGTATATGCGTTCACATATATGCAATGTATAAGTGTATGTAATGTAAATTTTAATAATATTTTGTTTATATTTTGTATTTATTACTAGTTAATATAACATGGCTGCAAGTCTGATGGAATATTTGAGGAAGTTCTCAAAGGCACTTAAAGTAATGTAAAGTTATCAAACAATAGAGCCATCTGAGTTTAGTTAAACAAAATCACTCCATTTAATTAATTTTAGTCTTAAATATTTTAATTGAAATTATAGATATGCCAATATATACCCTATCAATACTTTGCATTTTCTATGACACAAAGACAAATCGAATTTCCTGCTGATAGAGATCACATAAAGTAAGTTGGTATATGTATTGCCTCAGGTGTTTCTTAAAAGCATTCCTAAAAATATTGTGACCAAGTACAAATAAGGTTTATTTTGGTCAAGGTGGGGAAGAGGTTTTAATTTTAAACTCAGTGACCAACTGAACTCACACTACTCAGAATTTTGATATTATGATAGTCAAGTAGAGGGACTAAGTTCACCATTTCCTGATCTTTCTAAGATTGATCCCATGCTATGATGCCAGATTCCAATTACAAATTGATGGACTGCCTACAATGCAATTCAAAGTGATCTGGGAACAAATTGCTACTTCCTGTTTAATGAAATAAGAATCTCTCATGATTCATTATGAAATGTGTCACAAAAAATAAATTTCTCGAGCCACAATACAACATTATCAGAAGTTAACTATTCAATAGCACTTTAAAGATTCATTGACTCCATTTAATTCTTTATAAGCTCTATTTAACTTAATTTAGTGTAATTCTGTTTTTGTACCATGCTAGTGATGTAATACCAGTCATATTTATTTGTATTTCATCTCTCATTTATGACTATCTATAATCCTATAAAAACTATATGTGATCTTTCACATCTATTTCATGCTTAATATTAATTTTGGTAGTTTTTGGTTATGTGTACTGTGGCCATTAGGTGATGCTGCAACACCACCAAGAAGCCTTCAAGTGATAAATTTCTATCCAAAAAATGACTGAAATCGATGGAAATGAAAATTAAAACACCTGAGGCAAGACATCCAAATAAATCGCAGAAGTCTGTGAAATTAAACTGCCTAACACAAGACATCAAAAGTAAGTAAAAAAATCAAGTGAAATAATACATAACTGATAAATTGAAATGGCTCAAAAATAAATAAAATATAAATTACAAAAACAAAAATCGGTGAAGATATGCCAAACATAAAACCCTCCCTAGAATAAAGAATTCTTCGCTTAAATCAACAAATAAAAATGCCTGAGGCAAAATTAATCCAACAGACCATTGAAAATAAAAATTATAAAAAAAAGCCCAAAGAAAATCCTATAAAATTTGAATTAAAAAAACAAAAATTGGTGAAAATATGCCAAACACAGAAACCACCCATAGAATAAAGAATTCTTCACTTAAATTTACAAATAAAAATGCCTGAGGCAAAATAAATCCTACAAATCCATCAAAAATACAAATTACAAAAAAAAAATCCAAGAAAATGCTGTAAAATTTAAATTAAAAATATTATCAGTGGTGGAAAACGGGAAGTACAAAACCAGAATTTCATAAAAGTATTTAGCTTTCAACATTTGCAAATATGCATTGCGATCAGATTCCAACACAATGGTTATATAAAGTAAAAAGAACATTACACAAGAGAAACTATTTCTCAAATTAATTATTTTCTGCTTTGAAATTATGGCATATTATCAAAAATAAGTCAAACATAAAACCCACCTCTCCCCTAATGAAGAATTTCTATCCAAAAATAGCTGAAATGGACAAAAATGAATTACATAAAACATCCTCCCCCCTCTTTTGTACAATCTGAAGACAACCCCAAATAAAGAAGCAACACAGATATGGATAAGCTTTCTATTATTTTTAATATTAAACATAATTGCTAAATCATAAATATTATTTGTGCTCAAATATTTCTTTTTTATATGTATATAAAACACAAGCATACACACATACAGAGTATATTAACAAATGAATAAAGAATCCATACAGATATGGATACGCTTTTTATTAATTTTAATATTAAACATAATTGATAAATCATAAATATTATTTGTGCTCATATATATAACACAAGCATACACACACACTGTGTATATTAACAAATGAATAAAAAAATTACATCAGAAAAGCAATCATGTCTAAATCCATTTAAATGTAGAATATTATTTTAAAATTATGAATAGTTGATCACTTTCTAAAAGTTTTTGTTTACCATCATATGGGAGTGAAGAAATATATGCAATAAAAGTTTATACTACCTGTGTTTTTCCCTGGGATAATGATGAAAATATAAAAGCAATGGTAATAATTTGTTTGGCTGGTGCATAGAAATAGGTGACTTCCTATGTGTTCAATCCAATTAATTTCTTGACTTGTATTGATTTTCTTCAGAGTAGATTATGGTTGAAATATTTCAGGAACAGCTTTTTTCCAGTATTGGCAAAATTATTTATTATAAATTTAAGCTACTCCAGCTGCAATTTAGTATTGCATCATATCATACCTTCACATGCTTAATCCTTTACCTCTGTATGTTCATAGCTGGCAAATACATTGGCTGCTTTCTATACATTTCCAAAACTTTGCAATTTAATAATGCATGGAGAATTATTTTCTTCAAAGCAGTATCAGACATAATGCCTTTTCCAAAATATATTATTCTCTATATCAGTGGTTTTCAACCTTTTCACACCTATGGATGGGCAAAAATAAGGATAAGATTTCACAGACCGGCAGAAGTTTACAGATAAATTTTCTTAAAAATGTAACCTGCTTAGCCTTAGATGAGAATAATTGCTTACCTTCACATGCTGAACACTCTTTCTTGAGTTGCACAGTCATACTGCTACAGAAAACAGTACAATAACAATCATTCTCATTAATGTGCTTGCATTTCTATATTTATTATTTTATTGTTAAAACATGCAAGAATAAAATGTTATTCACCTAAATGTTGGGAAATATCACAGCTAGTGTAATTACATGACAATGATTATGATGAATGTAATATCTGTATTTAATGTTAAATATACAAGATGGTTATATATATATATATATATATATGGAGGTTGTATTAAATATACCGGATGGTTATATATATATATATATATGGAGGTTGTGTTTTGATAGTAGTAAGGGCAAAATAGAAATCGTGTAATGAAAATTACCGTCAGCCCCCCAAAAAAGTCACTGTATTTTAAATCTGAAAAAATAAAATGAAACATGTAAAAGTCTGAAGTTTGATGTTATTGTAATTTTTTGTGTGCTGGTGTGTTGAAAGGATCAAAAAATGTAATTAATAGGAAAAGTTTTTTTAAAAAATGCCAAAATAGACATGCATAATAGAAATAAAACCAAAAAAAAATCATTGTATAGTCACCATCTTTAAAAAAAAAAAAGACAACGAAAGTTGAAAAAGTCAAAAGTTTTGATCCTATTTTAATTTGGGGGGGGGGTGGTTGAGAAATACTTTGTCTTCACTGAGACAAAAGATAGATACCAAAGTTATATTTTGTTTGTTTTTATTTTTAAAAAAGGTAACAGAAATTGGATTTAAAAATAATAGTTTTAGCATATTAGTGGTATAAAAATAAAGCCAAAAAAAATATTGCCTTATAGGCCAACAAAAAGTGGGCATATTTTTAAGCAAAAAAAAGAAAAAAAAGAAAATGAAAATTGAAAAAGTCAAAAGTTTTGATCTTACTTTATTTTGGGGTGGGGTGTATTGAGTAATACTTGTAAAAGTTAGAGATAGAAATTATATTTTTTGATTTTTATTTTTAAAAAAAGATAATAAAAATTGATTTCAAAAATAAAAGTTAAAGCCAAAAAATAAAATCACCATATAGCCAAAAAAAAAAAAAACCTCCACTAAAAATGAAATATTAAAAGATGGAGTAGAAAAAATTTAAGAGATCAAAAAAAGACATCCTATTTTTAAAATCGCATCCCGGTAACATTACATTTTATTGTTTTAATACACAAATAATGCTGACAAGCAGCTGTGAGTGGCTATCAAAAGGCAACTGGAGTTGGTATAATAATAATAAAAAAAATTAATTTTAAATTTTTTTAGAAAAATAATAAAAATTTAAAACATCTGTGATAAATAGAAAAACAAATTAATTTATGTATAATTGATTAGATTTTGTTTTTGTTCTGTTTTTTTTTTTAATCAGGTAAAAATGCGATGAAAATATAAATAAAATTTGTTTATATTAATTAAAAATTTAAAATCTTATTATACCTGGGTCTCATTTTACGCGATAGATAGGTTCCTCAGAAAACACGCGCAAACAAAATCATGCAAAAATAGATGTAACTTACATTGAAAAAGGAAGGATATGGTCTGTGATTTTTCAAAATTTGTGTAAAAGCAAAGCACCAATGTAAAATTACTTTAAAATTTGTGCAAAAAAAAAAAAATAAGGAAATAAAATATGACTAATAAAAAATTTCAAATTTGAAAAAAACTGATACAAGACAAACTTTTTTTAACTATAATATTTAATTTTATTCAAAGTAATATATTTTTATGCATAATTTACAGTACAGTAATTTACATTTTTTATACATGTTTTAATTATTATCGCTATTTGCCCCAAAACACGTTCGTTTGAAAACTAATAAAAAATCAGATTCTCATGTGATGTGATGTGATGTATTTGGCTTCTCCTTAAATGAAGTCAAGAATATCTCAGCAATTATTCTCACAAGAAGAAATACAACCAGCACCAAGTTCACTCTCATGTTGTGTTAATGGTTTTCTGTTGATGACGATGATGATTTTAATAATTGTTTATGAACTTAGACTTATGATAATAAAAAAACATTTATTCACCACTGCTGGGAAAAATTGAATTAAAACTAACAACTAAAAATTAAATTCTTACTTTTGTCTTTAATTTTCAATTTCGTTTTACATCAAATTAATTTCAAGTCGCCCGTAAGTAATTTTTAAATTGTTAATTACAATTAAAAATCAGATTTTAATTTTTAATTGTGCCCACTGCTATTACTTACCTTTTAAAAATAAACTTGTAGACACTAAATGATTAATAATTGATTATGTTCTTTTTTAAAAAGCAAAAACAGAATGTGATTTAAAATGCAAAATTAACACGCACAATGTTTGAACAAATTTACATTATAATCTTGTAAAATTTAATGTGTGTATACATAAAATGTGGAAATCATGATTTTAATTTCATTATTGCATAAAATCTTACTATTATAAAGCACTGAAAATATTGAAATTACTAAGATAAAAGTAGAATTCCAATAATGTGCCATTACTTTCAATATAATGTAAGTACGCAAAATTTATTATTTAAAGTAATAGCGCATTATTGGAGGTCAACTTCCAGTGACACATGAATCACGTAACTTCAAAATCGTGTTAAATAAGTCCATGTAAAAAGAGACCCAGGTGTATTTTGTTATTACAAACTTTCCTGTCAGTTGAGCATGGACCAGCAGAAAACTTCTGCAGCCCAGTGCCAGTCTGTGCACCAGGGGTGATGGACCACTGCTCTATATTTCTCTTTTTGTATACTCACTTTTTTTCTAAAAAGTTCTTATTCCTTTCTTTTACCTTTTACCACCCATGTTCTGTTGCAGTCCTGTTTGTTTCACTTTAAACAAAGCAAAAAGGTGTTAGCACCTATTTTTAAAGATCAGGAAATTTCATTGATCACCTGTAATTTGTTTTCAACTTTTATTTTTTTGTTTTTCTTTTTACATTCTTCAGATAAAAATCTATACAGTTTTAATATTTTTTTCATTTAAGATCTCTTTTCTCTATTATAATAAAATGAGCTGCATTAGCTTCCATCTTTGAAATCAAATTGATATTTGTTGAATTTTGTTCATTTATCCATCCACACCATACACACATATATATACTCAGGTTTCAATAAAATACAAGAGCATAAACACCTCTCCCCTTTTCGTACTTTGTCTTTATTTTAACCCTTTCTCTACCAAATTTAAAAATCAAATATACTTGAATAAATAATACAAGAAATATATATATATATATATATTGTGCCCTTGTCTGTAGGTCATAATAAGGTAGATAGGTCAATTACTAAAAAATTTTAAATTTTAAGCTATATTTGCATGATATATAATTAATAGTAGGATAATTAAATTTTATAGTATAATTTAAAGCTGAAAATACCTGGTATAAAACAGTGTAATAAATTATTTTAAAAGAAAACAGTTAAATAAAGCTTAAATATATCCTTGCTTATGGTTGTAAAAGCTGGCCATATAAAATAACACAGCTATAAATATTTTAAAAGTATATTAATAATTTGAATATAATATTTTAAAACTAATAAATTAAATAAATGCTATATGCAATGTTATAATTGTATTTAATAATCAAAATTAATAGAGTATATTTTATTATAAACTTTAGGATGGTGAGAATTATATTTAGTTCTACAATTTTAATTATTTTCCAAATTTTTTATAAAAATATATCAGTTTTGGTAATTTAGACCGAGACGTAAATAAAAATCATTTGATAAAGTTAGTAAACACGGGACTGTATATTATATACCTCCACACACACACTTGTTAAAATAATAATAAAAGTTTGTGAATTTGAAACTAGATATAATTGCCATCGATCATTAAAGTGAAAGTTTAAATGTTAAATATTATTTTAATAATTATTTTAAAAGCTTAGATGATTTTTTATAAAACTATAATTGAATTTAAAAAGTACTAGTCTAAATAATATTTGAGACATTACGTCATCAGTTCTTTATTTTTAAACGTCTATTCTGTTATAAAACTAAAATGGATAAATTTGTTCGCGCTAAAATAAAGTTATTAACCAATCAACGGGGGTAAATTAGCAGACAAAAATATAGGAATTATACAGAGTGGGGAGAAGGAATGTGAAAGTGAAAGGGAAAGTAACACATTTTTGTAGCTGATAACACCGTAGCTGGAAAAGTGATATAAATTTAAAATTTTGTATTTATTTTAAAAAAGTTCTTCTGTAACTTATAATATATTTTGACTGTATTGATATGAATTGCTAATTTTAAAAGTTATCTTACCAGGGAAATTTATTCGAATTTAACCAAAAACCTACAGTAGAGATGGAAGTACAAGGGAAAATATCTAAATTTATTACCGAAAGAAAAACATTTGGAAATCGTCTTAATGCAACTTTATTTATGCTCAACCAGAAACTTAGTATTATAACTCAGAGAAAGAGAATTTGGACGCTATATGAAAATTTAAAAGAGAAGTTACATGCCGTCAGGAAAAAATTATGACGCACCAATTTTTCATAAGGCTACTTTAAAGTTATGTTATACTTCTCTATGGAAGGATTTTAATATGCGTTTTATTATAAAGAAAATAATGATGAAGAAAGAGTGTTTATCTTATAAAGGAAAACATTATTAAAAATATTGTACAAGAATTTTGAAATAAAGAAGAGTAAATAAAAATATGAAAGTGCTATTATGGATTTTATGAAAAGGAGCCGAAAACTTTATCTAATTAAAAAAAATATTACAAAGTATTCAATGGAAGAAAGGCTTGATTTTTAAAAGAAATATAAAATTAAATGATTTAATAAAAATGGATCCATGGAAACCAGAAAATTTTATTGAAGATTTAAATAAAAGTACGTACAAGATGCATCGGGGAAAAGTCGCGCGGGAAAATATTAGCAGACAAGAGTAAAAGAGAATGTCATGAATTAATAATTGTATACAATATTGTGAAAACCAAGGATTGTCATCTATGAATATTTATGAAACAGAGTAGCTATTGTTTTACTTTAAAATAGAACATTAAGGGACTGAATGAAGAAATAAAAATATTTTTTTTTTAGCTTAAATATGAACGGTTCAAGAAAGTCTGGTGAAGAAGTATCGTAAATATAATTTAAATGTTTTATTAATTTATTTTAAGATATAAAATGCTATATTAGATTAGGGAAAACATATAAACATAAATTTAATAATAATGATATTTAAATATAATAGCTTAATAGAATGATAGAAATATTGTTTTTTTTTAAAAATAAAAGTATGTATGGAAGTTTTTATATCTACAAGAATTAATGGAATGGTGAAGCCTACAGAACACGATCGAGAAGATTAAGATCGTTTTGGTAATTTTGGTATTTATTCATAATGCATAATGTATTTTTTTCAGATCATCTATTGATTAAGAATGATGTGTGAAAGTTTTAAAATTATAAGTACACATTTTATACAACATTAAAACATATTCTGAGATAAGAATAATTTTAAAATATGCATGCAATAAGTTATTTCAAGTATAATTAATAGTATAAGTTGTCAAAACAATTGTGTGATTCTTTTGAACTTTCATGTAACAAAGTATTAGATATTTTAAAATAGTTTGTATATGATAAATATATGAGAAAAGTAGTAAAAGATTTTCTTAGAGAACAGCTGTATAGTTTTGAAATAAAACGAATTTTATTATTGTTAGAAATGTAGATAAGAATTTGTCGATGTACTGTAGAGAAAAATCTAGAGAAATAATAAGATCGGATAGTGACTTGGTAGTACTAGTGTAGAGGAAACCAAGATGATGTTTTGCTAAGAAATAAGAAAAATAAAGTATTTGGATCATAATTAGTTTGTGTGATTTCAGTATAGCTAACTAAGCCCTATCACTGAACACATATATTTTGGACAGTGTCTTACGTATCTTTTAAACTCTTTGATGTTATATAAAGCTGAAGAAATAGCTTTAGCATCACTCCTATAATAGAGGTGGGTAGACAGACAAAGGTCGCTCCTCTATAGTGTCTTTAAATTCACTGTGCCATTATTATCAAGGTTTATGACGGATAATATTCTAGTTATTTTGATCCTGTGCATCTATTTTCGCTATCCTTGTTTCGTGAATCTGCATCGTCAGAAAGATATTTTTTACAGAAATAATGAATAAAATAGAACTGAGGGTATGTTACCGTTTAAGTAAGAATAGTTTATTTACTGGAATGTGTTAGAATTGTGTAATTTTAAAAGTGAAAGTACAAAAATCATAAAGAGAGAAAGAATCATATAATACAGTTTAAAACCAATTTGGAAACGAATATAAGATTTTTAAAAGAGAAATCTAAAACAAAGTTTTTTTTTAAGTGATAATAAAATTTGAATATTTTTATAATAATATTTAAAATATAAATATTGCATGTTTGTTAAGAAAATAATTCAATAATGTGTAATAGACACATATATTTGTGCATGGTGTGTTAATAATTGTAATTACCATCCGAAGCAAGGCTTGAATGAGTATATTAGATTAATAAGCATTGTATAGTGAACAATAAAACGTAATATCAAATGTGGAAGAATGTTTTTGAATCTGTAGGATTCCATATAACTAATATAAAAATTAGAGTTTTATGATTTTGTAGAATGTTTACTACTGAATGTAATTTTATAAAAATATAATTTTTAAAATATAGTAGGGATACAAAGTATTAGTGATAATTATAAATAAATACATTTTGTAACAAGCTAAACTAAAATAAGAAATCCAATAATAATAATACTGTACTTTCTTAAGTATTTAAAAGATAAGAATTAACTAGAAAAATAAGTAGAAGTTTGGTTTTATTGTATAAACTAGTAAAATCATTTTGTGATAGGAGAGTAAGGATATCCAATGTACATAATGTAAAATAGTGTTTTTTGTTTATGTTATTAATAAACTTTGTTGTAAATTTATTATAAAGCTTTGTGTCTTCGTTATTATTTCTCCACATGGATGCATGATATCACAATACACATTTATAATTGAAACAGACATATAGTTTTGCACAAAATAGGTAAACATAAAAGTGTTATAATAATTTTGAAAATTTATTTGGATGATAAAATTAAAAGATCATAATTATATCATTTATTGGTCAGAAGTTGGTTGCCACAATATTAAAATAAATTATATGCTAATGTTACCACATGTATTTTGTTGTCGGATTATTAAAATACTGCCACGTACGTAATTATTTATTTCATTTAGGAAGTAATAAGATTATATTATACTATTATTATTATTATTATTATTATTATTATTATTATTATTATTATTATTATTTATTATTGTTAGTTGCTGCGTAGTGAATTTATGACATAAAATTCCCTTTTCATAGTTTACTACCGTAATTTTAAATCATTTAGAGATACAATTTATGAACCTGAGATTTTATTTTATTTTATATTATTCTATTTATTTAGTTAATCTTATTTAATTGAGCTAGATTATTATTACAAAGAATATTAAGACATGATTATTATTTTAATCATAGTGAAAAGAGCTTAGAAAGTCGTAAGAATACTATAAGTTAGTTATTTAGTATAGTAAAAGGGGGAATAGTGTTCTTATGCCATTGAGATAGTATCAGGTGGATAATATCTCAATGTAGTCTATCTCGTTCTCCGTGTCGTCACTCCATGTCTCATGAAAATAATAAATATTTATTCATTCATTTACAAATATAACTGTACTTGTATTTTAAAAATTAGAACCAGTAATCATTTTTAATTAATGCTGGATATTTCATTTATTCATTTGTTAAACTGAGCTAGAACCCGGAATATATTTTAAACACTATATATAAAATTTATATGGGAGAGGATGTGGACGGAGGAGGAGGCCAGAATATATATATATACATTAAATCAACCTCCTCCGAAAACAATAAATGAGAAAACTACTACTTATAATTTAAACTTTTAAACTATGGGAAAAAAAAAACAACTAAGCATCAACAAATAAAATATTAACTAATATTTTATGATATTTTGTCCTCCTAAATTTCCCTTACAGAAATGATTGGTTTTCAGGCAAAGTGTCAACTATTATCAATAGTGAACTATTAATAACATTCAACACTCGACTACCAAAATATATACCGATCAAATAAACACTTTATTATTATTTTTAAAAGAAGAAAGAAAATCCCTTAGGTGCCAGCTAATTACATTAGAATTAGCATGTCCATCTGATCAGCATAATCCGGTGCCTGAAACGTCCGCTAGCTCAGTCATTTCCAACCACCCACTAACAAACAAACAAAAGGTATCTTAAATGCCGCCTGTTCTAAACTGCTACTATTTCCTAAAACTAAAATAATTTCCCCTGAACCATTCTAAATAATACTTCACTCCTTTAAAACTAATAATAACAACATTATACTGAATGCTAAACATTTATAGATTTAACTTGGTGAATCTTTTCTAAAATACTATTATTAATGATTGGATTTTTTCCCTCCTACTCTTATTAAGAAAATAAATATTTATACTTACCTGCATGTATCAGAAATAAACATAAATATTTTTAAGAAAAAAATAATTTAAATGTTTTACTTTATTTTAAAATAAATGAATCGTTTTATCTTATAATGAGACACACACACACTTCTTTTTTTAAAGATTAAAATAAGCATTTTAATATATTACTTTAGTAAATAAATTATACATGTTACATCATATTTTATTATTATTATTTTTTAAGTTTAAAAATTAAAAATCAAATCACACATATGTGCATGCAAAAAATATTATTTCATAGAAGCTGCTTTTACTTATTTTATTATTTCAAATATTATCTTTTGAAGTTTAAAGTTTATTCTTTTTTTTAAAGTTTAATTCAAAAGTTCAAAGTTTTTTTTAATAAAGTCTATCTTTATTTTTAAAGGAAATCGAAAATGTTTAGATATCAAAGTCAAATAATTACCTAGGTTTTATATATGACAGAAACAGTATAATGGAATTATCTCTGAACTCATCGAAGGCTGGTAAAATTCTTTCATAGATCCTGTGTCCTAATATTTCCATGGCTGGTTTAGTGTTCCCCGCAATCCGCTGTCCGTTTAGTCTATTTCAACATGATTACTTTCTGAACTAATCGCAGATCTTATATGCATAGAGAGCGGCTTTCGGTCAACTGCAAATACGTTGGTTTTTTAACAATGCATCATTTTTGGAAATATTACTTCAAAAATATTTTATTAAAATGAGAAAGTCCGAACCAAGAATGAACAAAATTGAGCTATTTATACTTTTTTAAACAATGGAAAACTTTATTTTTAGCAGCAGCATTCTTCGTCTAGTGAAATAAAATCAGCTTCTAGCATCTACTTTTTATTAAAAATTGCATACACACATGCACATATATTTATTTATTTTATTATAAGATAAAACGAAATCTCTTTATTATTTTATTAAAAATTCATTTAAAGAATATTAAATCATTTATTTATTACAAGATTTTTTTCTTCTTTTAAACAAAAAAAATCTTTTATTTTAAACAGCTTGTTATTTTAAACAACTTATTATTTTAAACAGCATTTACAGTTTATTTTATTCAATACAAAAATTCCCCCCCCCCCCTACTCTTTAGTTTTTACATTTTATTCTCTTAATATTAAATTTTTATATTTTTAAAACATGGGACTCATACAATTACTTTAATATCAATGTACTTTGGTACATTATCTCCGTCCCTTCTCTGAAACTAAAATATCATTCTGAGCATTTTAGTTTTCTCAGAATTTAAACTTATAAACAATCTAATTTTATTTACTTCACATTTGTTTAACTGTATGTGTGTATTCTTATTTATTTACTATAACCCCCATCTCATTATAAATTTATTTATTTATTCATTTTTTTTAGTAATTGTAAAGATCGAGCTTTGAACGTTCCTTTTTTCTCCGATCCTTGAGCAATTTCAAATGCATTATTTCCATATACTTTTATGATCTTATAAGGCCCATCATATATTGGCTGAAATTTTTTATATATTCCTTTCTCCGAATGACTTACTGGATTCACCCTTATCATAACATCATCTCCCAACCTAAACACATATCTAACCTTCTCTTGTCTTTTTTGCCTTATACTACCCATCTTTCTAAGCCTATAGCGTGCCTTAACAACATCTTTTTTTCTGTCAATATACTGCGTTTTAACCGGTAAAATAGTTTTGAATGGATATGGAATATTCTTTCCTTGATGAAGTCTAATGGGCTCAAATCCTGTCGATTCATTCTTTGACCAATTTATCATGTCAGCTATTCTCATTGCCTCCTTCACCCATCCATGATGATTATTCTGTAAATACACACAAAATAAATATCCCAGTTCTCTCATTACTCGTTCACACAGGTTGGACTGTGGATTACGAATTGAAGTGAGTGTATGTCTTATCTTATGATGCTCCATCCATCTTCTCCATTCATCAGACATAAAAGGTGTTCCATGATCTGACATTATTTGTCTTGGGATTCCCACATCTCGAAAATGTTGATATTCACAGACCATTATAGTCTGTTTAGCATCAGCCTGCGGCACCGGATAAATAGCCACAAACTTAGAAAAAACATCATAAGTCACAAACAGATATTTCTTTCGATTAAATTGAGGTAATAGTCCATAAAAATCTATTGCTAATAAACTATTTGGCTGATATGCATATATCGGTCTCAAAGGTCCCGTATTTGACATATTAGGAGGTTTGGTTTTTGCACACACTATACACCCCTCAATGACATTTAAGACACTCCTATACATACTCAGCCAATAAAACCAATTATTTATCCATCCTTCAATTTTACTTGCCCCATAATGTCCATACTTTTCATGTATGTACTTAATCATCTGTTTCTGCATAACAATTGGCAAAACAATTCGCATATCTTTACTATCTTTTACTTTATGCTGCAAAAGCCCATCTTTTAAACAGTATTGTTTCCTATCTTTCCATAGAGTATTGTTTATAGGTCTACTCACAGATTGATGATGCAAATAGTATATTACTTGTTTACATTCTGCATCTTTTTCTTGTAACTCTCTTAACCTTTTCAAACCACATTCCATCTCTTCACCTTGACGTATTTCTGCAGTTGCTATATATGCATTATTACAATTTAAATGTCATGTCTGATGTTCTATCAGGTATCAACTTAAAGCATCTGCTGCCATATTGTCTATGCCTGAACAATATTGTATCCTATAATCAAACTCTTGCAAAAACAGACTCAATCGAATCAATCTACTATTTGTAAAAAAACTATGATTGAGAAACTCAAGGCTCCTGAGATCAGTGACCACTACGACATGCAATCCTATCAAATATTGCCTAAATTTTTTAAAAGCCCACACAATCACTAAAGCCTCTCTCTCAGTTATGGTATAATTTTTCTCTGGCCCATTTAATAAATGACTTACAAAGAAAAGCACTTCATACTTCCCATCATCTTGCATCTGAGATAACGTAGCCCCCAATCCGATTCCGCTACTATCCATTTGTACTACAAATGGTTTATCAAAGTCTGGATATGTCAACATAACTTCTCTTAAAAAACCTTTTTTTACATTTTCAAAACTGTGCTCTTGTTGCTTTTCCCACGCCCATTTTTTATCTTTTCTTAATAACTGCAACAAAGGCTCCATATCTAAGGAAAATATTTTATAAAACCGATTGAAAACATTATCTAAGGAAATTTTTATAAAACCGATTGAAAAAAATTACACAACCCAAGAAAAGACTTGATGTTTTTCTTCTTTGCTGGCCTGGGAAAGTTTTGGATAGCTTGAATTTTCTCTGGATTTGGAGATATTCCTTGTTCACTAATTATGTGTCCCAAGAATTTAACTTCTGTAGTTATTAAATGGCTTTTACCTAAATTTAACTTAATTCCTTTATTTTTACATTCATCAAATAACAATTTCAAATGTTTGAAATGTTCTTCCACACTTTCTGATGCTAAAATGATATCAACCATGTATATCATAATCAAGCTTTTAATTTTATCGGATAATATTTGATCAAGGCATTGCATCAATCCTGCTCCACTATTTTTCAAACCAAAAGGAATTCAATTAAAATTATACGCTCATTCATTACACTGGAAAGCAGTGTATTTCCAGTCCTCATGATGCAGCTTGACCTGCCAATAACTGGCCATTAAATCAAAAGTTGAAAGTATTTTTTTTTATGAAACTTCATTAATAATTCACTTATAGGTGGTGGTGCATTAGTATCTAACACTGTGATTTTATTTAATTGCCTTGCATCTAAACACAAATGAATAGACCCATTTTTTTTTACTGTCACTAGCGGGTTATTATATGGAGACGAGCATTTAGAAATAATTCCCCATTTTAACATATTCTCTAATTGTTCCTTCACTGCACTTTTATATTGATATGGCATAGGATATGTTTGGGCTTGATATGGTTGATTCTCCATAACTTAATTATCTGATAATCATATCCCTCTATTACTCCAGGTACTTCTGAAAATACACTTCCATATGTAACCAACAATTCTTTCAACTGTTTTCCATCCTCATTTCCTAGTTCATCTTCCAACACCTTTTCCTCTATTTCTATTCCTGCACTTTCTACACCATACTCTGCCTTAACATTTTTTATCTCACACACATTAAATGGAATTTCCATCTTATTAATTTTTACCTGTTGTTTTTTATAATCTAACATGCACCCAACTTCACACATAAAATCTGACCCCAAAATAGCATCATGTATCAATCCCTCTAAAACCAACATAACGTGATTATATATCTTCTCAGCTATACTCATACTTATCCAAGTTTGTTCTGATGCTAGTTTAGCTCTTTTCCCATTTGCCAACATTATGTATACATTCTTTAATGGTGATGTTTTTAGTTTCAAATTACTCCGACTTATTTCATCGAAAATTTTTTGTGAAATCACTGATACCTGACTCCCTGAATCAAACAACACATCTACAATTCCTCCTTCTATTTTTACTTTAATTTTTGGGCACGAATAAGATGCCATCCTCAACTCTTCCTTCTCTTCATTCTGTGTCCAGTTTGCTAATTGCCCATATGTATTCTCGACCTTCCTTTCTTTATTCAGATATTCAACACATGTCCTAATATTATCCATTGTCATAAGTATCTCTGCAGTTTGTTCTATAGTGTCCTTTACCATTATTATTTGTTGAATAACCTCTGAAAAACCTCACCTCACTATTCTTAAAATTTGCTGCTCAGACAAATTATATACTGTAACTATTCTCAGTTTCGCTACTTGTCTGCGGAAAAACATGCACAATGTCTCCCCTATCACCATTTATCTTGTTCTACCTGTCATTTAACCACCTTTTGACACTCCTCCCCCAATAACTAGACAGCAATGTTCTTTTGTACTCTTCAAAACTCATTGGTTTTACTCCCATTAACTCCCACCAAACTTCAGCCTCATCCTTAACTGTTTCATTAAATTCACTACAGGAAAATACTGCTCCAAACTCTCTAAATGTCTATTCATCATTTCCCCTCTTTTCCCTGAAAAAATTCTTATCTTTATAACCCAGCTTACTGTTTCCATTTCACCAACAATTTATTTAACTTCATCCAATGTAAAATATTTTTTCCCCTCTATTTCAAAACATAGGTGCAATCAACCCCCACCCTCTAAGTTCTAATTTTATGCCTCATATTCATCTATCTTCCTCATTCGGAGTGTATTTTTTTTTTTATCTTAAGGATTATGCTTCCACATTTTAACGTCCATGAAAATCACCTTTAATCATACATCAAAATTACAACTTCCATCAGTTCTTCCACTCAATACATCTAGTTTTGCACCATGTTGATGTGCCAAATAAACCAACCTCCTCCAAAAGCAATAAATGAGAAAACTACTAAATAATTTAAACTTTTAAACTATGGGAAACAACAAACACTAAGCATCGACAAATAAAATATTAACTAATATTTTATGATATTTTGTCCTCCTAAATTTCCCTCACAGAAATGGTTGGTTTTCAGGCAAAGTGCCAACTATTATCAATAGTAAACTATTAATAACATTCAACACTCGACTACCAAAATATATACCGATCAAATAAACACTTTATTATTATTTTTAAAAGAAGAAAGAAAATCCCTTAGGTGCCAGCTAATTACATTAGAATTAGCATGTTCATCTGATCAGCATAATCCATTGCCTGAAATGTTTGCTAGGTCAGTCATTTCCAACCACCCACTAACAAACAAACAAAAGGTATCTTAAATGCCACCTGTTCTAAACTGCTATTTCCTAAAACTAAAATAATTTCCCCTGAACCATTCTAAATAATACTTTGCTCCTTTAAAACTAATAATAACAACATTATACTGAATGCTAAACATTTATAGATTTAACTTGGTGAATCTTTTTTAAAATACTATTATTAATGATTGGATTTTTTCCCCTCCTACTCTTATTAAGAAAATAAATATTTATACTTACCTGCATGTATCAGAAATAAACATAAATATTTTTAAGAAAAAATAATTTAAATGTTTTACTTTATTTTAAAATAAATGAATCGTTTTATCTTATAATGAGACACACACACACTTCTTTTTTTAAAGATTAAAATAAGCATTTTAA
Organism: Epiperipatus broadwayi; assembly: GCA_028023455.1. Classification (NCBI taxonomy): domain Eukaryota; kingdom Metazoa; phylum Onychophora; class Udeonychophora; order Euonychophora; family Peripatidae; genus Epiperipatus; species Epiperipatus broadwayi. The sequence continues at coordinate 376,294 of JAQFVV010006621.1, read as the reverse complement.
TATATTACTTTAGTAAATAAATTATACACGTTACATCATATTTTATTATTATTATTTTTAAGTTTAAAAATTAAAAATCAAATCACACATACATGCATGCAAAAAATATTATTTCATAGAAGTTGCTTTTACTTATTTTATTATTTCAAATATTATCTTTTGAAGTTTAAAGTTTATTCTTTTTTTTAAAGTTTAATTCAAAAGTTCAAAGTTTTTTTTAATAAAGTCTATCTTTATTTTTAAAGGAAATCGGAAATGTTTAGATATCAAAGTCAAATAATTACCTAGGTTTTATATACGACAGAAACAGTATAATGGAATTATCTCTGAACTCATCGATGGCTGGTAAAATTCTTTCATAGATCCTGTGTCCTAATATTTCCATGGCTGGTTTAGCATTCCCCACACTCCACTGTCCATTTAGTCTATTTCAACATGATTACTTTCTGAACTAATCGCAGATCTTATATGCATATAGAGCAGCTTTCGGTCAACTGCAAATATGTTGGTTTTTTAACAATGCATCATTTTTGGAAATATTACTTCAAAAATATTTTATTAAAATGAGAAAGTCCAAACCAAGAATGAACAAAATTGAGCTATTTATACTTTTTTAAACAATGGAAAACTTTATTTTTAGCAGCAGTGTTCTTTGTCTAGTGAAATAAAATCAGCTTCTAGCATCTACTTTTTATTAAAAATTGCATACACACATGCACATATATTTATTTATTTTATTATAAGATAAAATGAAATCTCTTTATTATTTTATTAAAAATTCATTTAAAGAATATTAAATCATTTATTTATTACAAGATTTTTTTCTCTTTTAAACAAAAAAAAATCTTTTATTTTAAACAGCTTGTTATTTTAAACAACTTATTATTTTAAACAGCATTTACAGTTTATTTTATTCAATACAAAAATTCCCCCCCCCCCTACTCTTTAGTTTTTACATTTTATTCTCTTAATATTAAATTTTTATATTTTTAAAACATGGGACTCATACAATTACTTTAATATCAATGTATTTTGGTACAATATATATATATATATATATATATATGCATGTGTACAAATTTTCCTTTTGTGAAACAGGGTTTGAAGCCACTCTATCACAATATATATAAATGGATTTTTTCAAAATATGAAAATAAAAATCCATTGTGATGAATTAGAAGTTAAACAATTACAAATACCTTTATTATTAATACAGATTGAAACATAATTGATGAAATTAATCATAGAATCAAAAAGGAAGACTTTTAATAAACGTGTTTTACCAGTTCTTACTTATGGATCTGAGACTTGGATACTTAATAGAAAAGCAATACAGAGATTTCAGACCACTCAAAGAAGTATGAAAAGATGCATGTTGGGAGTAAGAAGATGAGATTGAAAATGCAATATATGGGTAAGAGAACAGACAGGTGTTACTGACCTCATTGAAAAAAATAAAAGACTGAAGTGGAGTTGGGATGGACATATTGCTAGATGAGATGATAATAGATGGACAATTGAAATCTTAAACTAAATTCTAAGAGATTGTAAAAGATCCAGGAGGACCACATGTGAGATGGCTGGATGAAATAAGAAAGTGTGCAGGAGTGATGAGGAGAAAAGAAGCAGACCTTCATCCTGTAATACATTGATAATGGTTGATGATGATGATGATGATTTCAGCCTAGTTTACAAAAATGATGTTAATTTTAGCTAATTTATTAAAATATTATTTAGTAATATTTATATGAAAACTGCCATCTTCATAAAATGATACCTCTTAGTATGTGCAGATATACATATAAATATTAATTTATTAAATATTATTTAGTAATATTTATATGAATACTGCTATCTTAATAAATCAATACCTCTTAGTATGTGTAGATATATATTAGTATGTGCAGATGTACATATAAATATCATTTTGGTAAACTAGGTTGAAATGATTATCAACCATTATTAATCCAATGCAACATGAAGGTCTGCTTCTCTTTTCCGCATCACTCCTGCACACTTTCTTATTACATTCATCCATCTCACACATGGTGTCTTTCTGGCTTTTTTACAACCTTTTAGAATATAGTTTAATATTTCAAGTGTCCATCTATTACCATCTCATCTAGCAAAATGTCCAGCCCAACTCCACTTCAGTTTTTTATTTTTTTCAATGAGGTCAGTAACACCTGTTTGTTCTCTTAGTCATATATTGCATTTTCCATCTCTTCTTGTTACTCCCAACATGCATCTCTCTCTACTTCTTTGAGTGGTTATTGCTTTTCTATTAAGTATTATTAAAAATCTTTCTTTTTAATTCTATGATTAATTTCATTCATTATGTTTCCATCTGTATTAATAATAAAGGTATTTGGAATTGTTTAACTTCTTCTTACTTATCATAATTGATCTTTATTTTCATATTTTGAGATATTCATTTATATATATTGTGATAGGGTGCCTTCAAACCCTATTTCACAAAAGGAAAATTTGTACACACACATATGTATATAGGTCTTATATTATTTATTTGAGTATATTTGATTTTTAAATTGGTAGAGAAAAGGTTAAAATAAAGATGAAGTATGAAAGGGAAAGGGGTGTTTTGGCTCTTGCATTTTATTGAAATAGGAGTATTGTAATGGTCAAGTTTTGTACATTCGTGTAACAGAATCTAGAATCCAGACAAAAAGACCAAAGCTGAGCAGATCAGAATTGTGGCATCCAGAATATGATCAAACTTCAACTCGTTTGCCAGTACTCCATGACTCTAGATCCTATAAATGATCACACTTGAAGTTACACATAGCACATCCATCTTTCATGGCCGGCATAGGGCAGGGAGAAACACAAGAATCAGGACTTAAAAATTTATATCAAATAATTTAATTGCTACCATCATGAACTTAAAGATAACTTTCATAAATGGTAATTAATGCATGTGTAGTTACATCACACACATATATACACACACACACACACACACACACTATATATATATATATATATATATATGCATTATCATTACATCACACACATATATATATTTATCTAAGACTGAATTGGATTAAAATAGGAATGGGAAATAATGCAAAACTAGAATAAATTTAGCCATAATTTATTAAACAAATAAAACATAACTTAATGTTAGAAAAGCACACAGGCTTCGTAATGTGAGGATTATCATATCTCCTCATTAAAACATTAATTATTAATATTGACATATTTAAAGAAATCACTAAGTGGTGCCTAACTAAGTTATGCCAATTCTTATTGAAAGTGGCGGCTACTATTATAAAATGATGTACCAGTAAGGCAAAACATTTACAATCTTTTCTTTTAAATATTCCATTTAAGCATTTAAAAAATATTTTAGACAAAATATTTATTGTGACATTATTAATTTAACAAAGTAGGAGCGTATAGCTCAGCTCAGGGTAGGGACTTAACCCAGAAACCAAAGATATAAATTTCAGTTTAATACTGAATAATTAATTAAATTATGCAACTTGGAATTAGCTATAATGAGATTACTGATATGCTACATCACTGGCAAATTACAATAACAGAGCACCCTGTGGATAGATTAGTCAAGGGTTTTCATGACAAACACTGGGAACCTGGAACCAAGCATCCTGCTGCTAAAAGGTTGGGGTGGCTAACATGACTGATGGGAATCATTATGTCCAGTCTTACTAGTGTGTGCCACAAAAGCAGATAAGATTGGGGTGGTCTTTCCCAAGGACCCATATTAAGGAGAAGATGTAGCAAAATGTTAAACGTTGAACATGAATTTAATGTATCTAATCCACCAAGTGAAAGTATGACATTTATTTATTACAAAATATGGGGCAGTAGCCCAGTCAGTATGACCATCATGAGCCAATTCTAACAATGCTATATAAAATCAAATGGCATTAGGAGGATAAAAAATATAATAAAACTCTGTATTATAGGTTTCAATATATATAATTTATTACAAGGGAGGGGAAAGTATATTGATCGAATGGCCAAATAATTGCTGAATATACTTTTGTATTACTAAGACCAGTACATTGCACTATTTACAAATATCAATAAGATGAAAATTTAATATCAGGCCACAATACATTTAAAATTAAATAAAAATTACAGGAATTTGAATCAGCAAGCTTCAATAATGTTATTAAGAAAATCGTTATGGGGAAGATATTTGCAATAATCTCAGAATATTTATTTCGTTTAAATACTTGCTTTTTCAAAGCATTGACATATAAATAAGAAAATAACAATGAAGAAATATTAAAGATACAAACACAAGGATAGATGAAAAAATTTAGAGTAGTTTACATCTAAGTTTACTTAAGATATTAAAGTGGTAAGTAAGATATCTGAATAATACATTATTTCATTTAATGGGAATTTATAATAAAACATTTATGGAATTTAAAAATTAAATTATTTTAGTTTGCTAGTTAACTTTGGAGTAGAAAATTTGAATTTAGAAACAGTTCGTTGACACAGAGCATTGCGGTTAGAGGTTGGGCATACCGATTAATTGCTGACTGGATAATCAGGTGTGGGCTTTCAGGTATCATCATCCTCTTGAATGGCTGTTACAGGACAGTTTCTTGAAGGATCTGGTGGTTTAAGCATAGGTTGGCAATGGCACATCATTCTTCCATGGATTCTAGAAGTAGCAGTCACCTTTCTCCAGTCTGATCTTTCAAAGATTGATCTGATATAGATTCAGCATGGTGATGCTCTTCCAAAATTATTGACTCCATATTTCAAGCTTTAAATATACCCTATTTAAATTTTTCTTATGAAGCACTTAACTAGAAAAAAATTTATTTGGGATTTTGCC